>JABFOZ010000014.1:0-17161 GCA_022817625.1 Calliscelio sp. ZL-2020 | reverse complement strand
CAGTTTATTCTCAAAATTTAAGAATAACTACCAAGTATATTCGAGTTAGTCTCTAAAGTGAACTGCCTTGAAAGACTTTCCAAATTAAACAGGAAAACTCAATTATAAATAATTTTATCCAGAGAAAGTTGGCGCAACATTAAAATCAATGATTTTAAGTTTACCTTTGTCTCCTCGTGAATAAGCTTATTCAAATCAATTTATCATCTCTTACTCAATGAATATAAATATGATTTTTTATAAAAAGGAAATAATAATAATAATTCTTTAAAAATTTAATCAAAAGTAATAATAGAATTTGTGGAGTGAACAATTGCTTTCTGATAGACGTTTAAGGAAATTATATTTTGAAAGATTTTAGTTTCTTGATTAACTTAATGTAGAATTGCTTTAAATTTATATATTAGTATTGTTATAGAGTTTCTTACTTCTTATGTTGATTTTTTATAGATGTTGCTTAGATCAATCTTTCCCTTGGTCCCTTCTGGATACTTCTCAGTGTTACAAACTTTAAAATTGTATTTCCCGATTTTCAATAGAAATTATAAGACTATATATTTTTCTATAAAATGTTTATATTTCAAAATTTTGAACACAATTCAACGAATTTTCTAACTTCTTATGTCTATTACGGATGAGTTTCTTGACGATTCAGAATTGAGTAAAGTAATGGTTTTGACTGTTCGGAGTCAAAAATTAATAGACAAATTGTTATTAAAAATGGTAATGCTTATATACTAAATAATTTGACCATTGTGGGGGAAAATATTATTACATATCAAACTTTTAACTCAATTAAAAAAGAGCTTTCTAAATTATATAACATAGTTTCTATTTTCTATCACAATGTCAAATTTGATTCTCGGAAGAAACTTTCTTTGATAAAGAAAAAGAAGTATGTCAAAAACAACAAAAAAAGATCATTAGCAATATCTGCATTTGAACTCAAACAAAAAAAAGTATGCATAATATACTTTCAATTTATTTATGAGATTTTAATTTAAACAATTTATAATTTTCAGATTCTCATTTTATGGATGTAGTGCTTTTAACAAATTGCAAAATCTGTCAGAAGATTTCGCGCAAAAAATGAAGCCATTTTTGCCAGCACGTAACACCTCCCAAATTTTTTGATTGATCATATAATTGATCAATCACTAAGATTTTCAAAGAAAATGTATATTCATCAATTCATATTTTTGATTTCTGAAATTATTTTAAACATTGTTCTATCTCAATTTTTCAAATCTCATATAACGAAAGTTTTTGACATTATATTGGTCAAATTTTCAATTATTCGAATCCTTTTTAGACATACTTAATTACTTTATCAAATCATTAATCATAATCTTATATCTAAGCTTACATCTAAATTTTGTAATCAATTCTTACAAAAAAAAAAAATTAGAGAATACAGGGTTTTCGTGGCTTTACAAAGTATTTCCAATTCTTCATCCAATAGTAACAAATCAGGTTCTGCTTCATTAGCCCTCATCATCAAATTTACCCTATTCTCAATTTACAAATTAATTGAATTGATTACAATATTCTTAAATCTATTTTTATAAAATCTTTATATTTAATTTTTACAATTCTCTCAATATTATTCAAACATAACATTATATTTTTTCCTCATTTATAAATTAATTACAAAGATTCTATAATTATCTTGAAGTTACAATCATAATATTTCAAAATCGCGTAATCATTATATAAATTTTTTAGTCATTCGCTATGACTTATTCAAAGTTTTATTTTCATTGTTATTTTTAATCATTAAACAAAATCATATGTTTAAAATAACAATGTCATTATCTCATATATATAAAAAAAAACTCTCTTTTTTATAATAAAAATATATTCATATCTTCTGTCATTAAACAAAAATAGAAACACATATTGTACGATTTCAATATTATCTTTCATGAGTTTGTCATTTCAAACTATCACTCTGATGTGTTTCCATGAATTTAAGTTATCAAGTTAATATTTGCTCTTCTTTATGTTAAATTAGTCAAAAAAGTGTCCTCATTTTAATCAAGGTAAAGTAAATTTTCAATCTAATGTTCAAAATTTCCAAATTCTAATTCTCCTTGATTTATTTCAGCGAATAAAACTGCAAGTAGTCTTCAAAACTTTAAATGTTATCGGCAGTATTATTTATGGAAAATGACACATTACAAATGTTTAAGTCTTCAGCCAATAAATCATGTGTTATGATTACGAATTCTAAAAATGTACTATCAGTTTTCTCTCAATAATAACATAACTTCAATGTTATAGAATGTCCATAGATAGGTAGGATAATTTTATCAATTATGAACTGTTATATATACTTTTTCTAATTCCACTCGAAATTTTTAGAGAAAATAAACAAACTAACTAAAGGATTTTGGACATCTATAAACTTAAATCTTTCGAGTTATATTTGGTAATTTTTCAAGAACATTTCTTTTATCATTAGATTTTACGAATTTCAATAATCAATTTCACAATTAACTCAATATTATTTTCATTTTGTCAACTTCAATAATGCGTAAATTTATTTATTTATTTCATTAATCTCTAACTTATTAATATTTTAAAAACTTATTTTGTTATCTTTTCAGTAGTCTAAATATGTTTTTTAGTCTCATGATATAACTTATTTAAAACTTATCTCTCTAGTAGCTTATTTTATTTATTTTAAAACTCTTATCAACTAGCTTATTAATATAAGTTTATTTTTGTTGTTTTTTTATTTTTATTTTATTTTTAATTAAACTCTAATTATTTAATTTTATTAATATTTTTAAATTTTTCAATACTCATCAAAAAATCAATTTAAAATCTAAATCACTTAATGTAATTTTTAGATGATTTTAATTGTTCCTTATGATTGGACTCATCCTTCTGATTATGCTCCATGCCTGCATCTGATTCTGCTTCTATGGATTGTATAGGTATGGCTTCTTGGGCTTCAGTAATTATAATAGGGTTTTCCACATCCCATCTTTTGAATCGCCTTCTAAATTGTCGATGAATCACCCAATTTGCTATTCCATTACAGCAAGCTCCCAGAATAAAATAATTACAACCAATAGTTGATCGTAGGGAAATCATGTTTAGGATTGATGTTATGATTGCTTTAATTACTTGATAAATAATTATTGTCATTATGACTCCAGCACTATACATGCCATATTTCATATAACCTTGCCAAAAATTATTCCATTTATTCATCACTACTCCTTCTATAACCTCAGTATCTATCAAATTATTTAAAGAAATAGTCTTAACGTCTTTGCCTGAAATTTTACGAGCGATAGCATTTAAGATTGCAGGACGATTTGCTGGGAACATGACATCATCTCTCAATTTATCGAGTTCTTCCTGACTATATATTCCACTAGTCGCTAAATTTCCAATAGATTTATATTCCCATAAAGGTTGGGAATTAGGTTGTAATTGTTGGGGATTTCGAGTTTCTGTTGCTCTTGGAAGAAATTTATACCAAACTCCGTCTAATTCGTACATTGGGGGCAGGATTGGATTACAATTTATCTGAATTGCATCTTTAGTGAGAATTCGAGTACGGGGGGTCAAAAAATAAGATTCATTGCCTCTCAATACAGGAAGCTCCTGATAACATTCATCAGTTCTACGAAGTTTTACTGAAACCGGTATACATTTAATAATATAAATGATTTCTCCACTAATTGTAGACATATATCCTGGACCCTTCATAAAATCAAACGCAAATTGATCTGGTTGAATCGTAGCTAAACTCAAAGAATTCCGCAACACCCTTTGCTCTAATAAACATCTTTGAAGGACTACATCCTTATAAAGATCTTTCAACTGTTGTCGAATATGTTTTTCCACATACACAAATTTTGAATTGACATAAGTGAACATATCCATTTCTCTTGTGTTAATTATTTTTAAGGAAGAAAAATAATTTCCCTTATTACCTTCCAAAATAAAAAGTTTAGGATGCTCAGTTTGTATGAGTTTGTATCCGCATTTCATATGTTCTTTCTCCATTGTCAATGCAAAAGTTGTATCATGAGTTTGAACACTATAAATTACTTCTGAAGTTGAATGAGAGATTACCTTACCCTTATCTGCAGGTCCCTCATATAAAACACCATATTTATTAAAATCACATTGATCTTGTGGAAATCTATCCCAATATGCCTGTCCTCCCTCAAAATCAGAACACTCAGCTTTATTGAAATCACAGACGATTCCATTCTGAAGATGAATCCTGTTGTTATCTAAATTAATAGTGGCATCATAATCTTTCAAAAGGACTTTAATTATTCCCTGTACTACTACTTTCTCCTCGTAAGTTTGGAATTGATCCGAATAAGGGACACCACTACAATAACCATTAGACTGAATGGTACCTGCTAAAGTAATGCTACGAGTTGTTGAACTATTTCTCTGAAGACCATCTAAAATTTCTTCCCCTATTTTTAATCGTCCTGTTTCCTGAAGTTTTTGGCACTGAGACCTATCCAACTCCATCATATATTCAGCTATCCCATTAACGACTGCACTAATATGCGAATGCATTCCACAATGAAATACTTGACGATGCACTTCAACCTTACATTGAATCACCTGTGTAGACTTTATATGAGTCATCTGTAACAATTGAATGTTAACTTGCTCACTTTTCACGTCCATATCTGGCAAATCACACGTCCCTACATCTTTCAAAGAAATAATGGTTATATTTGAATTTCCATGCGCACAATCATAACCAACAAATCCATAAACAGATTTTAGGAAAATAAGGATAATTGTCAATATTTTCATTGCAGTCATTTTCCTGGAAACAAATTCAATTAATATTAGGTATTATATTTGAGTGTTCCAACCGATCAGCAGAAACGGTTTTTGTTTTATTTTTTATTCGTATATCAATTTTTTTCTGATCATGTGCATCTATTATCTCATAGGGCCCGGAATAAAGATTACCGAATTTACCCTGTTTAACGCCATTTCTAAGAAAAACAAAATTTCCGGCAACAAATTCTCTCAAATTATTTTTTCTATCATAATATAATTTTGATTTTTCTTTCGCACGTATCAAATTCTCTCTTCCCTCCAATTGAAGTTTATGCAATCTCGTTACCAAATCAATCAAATAATCATCGTAAGTTTCCAATCTTTCATATTTCCCTAAAGGAATACCAGAAGGCAAAGTAGCTAACCTTCCAAATACTAACTCATAAGGAGTTTTTCTTGTCCCCTCATGTACGCTAGTGTTGTAGCTAAACATACATAGACTAAGCCATTTATCCCAGTCTGACTCATACTTTATAAATTGCTTCAAATATTCTACAAGGACATGATGACTCCTTTCCAAGGACCCGTTTGATTGAGGATGAAAGGAAGTGGAATGATATTGTTTTATATTTAATCTTTTTGATATTTGCTTCATTAACTTACTCAAAAAATTTCTACCCTGATCCGTAAGGACAGCCTTTGGAGCTCCATATATACAAACAAAATGATTAATAAAAGCTTCCGCGGTTGTTGCAGCAGTTGCATCCGGAATTGCAACTGCTACACAATATTTTGTAAGTAAATCTTGCATAGTTAAAATATATTTATTATTATCTTCTGTAATAGGCAATGGTCCCACCAAATCCATTGCAATTTTTTCAAAAGAAAATCCTGGCGTATCTGTTATTGCCATCTCTTGACGCGTATGATTCCTCACTAATTTTTTTAATTTACAAGATAAACATTGCTGAATAAAATTCTCTACATCTTGCTTTAAACTATCCCAGAAAAAATTTTGCCGAATACGATTATATGTTTTAAAAATTCCTTTATGCCCACCTATTGGGTTTTTATGATATTCTTTAATAATTTCGCGTCTTTCCGATAATCCTGGACATTGAGTTTTATTTTGACACAAAGTGATTTTAAAATCAGTTTTTTTAAATTGCCTTTCTAATTCCCCCAAAAGTAATTTCTCATTTTTCCCTCCAAAAATTTTTGATAACGAAAATGAATTAATTTCCAATTTTCTTAATACTTCCAATAGTTTTTTAAAGTGTTTCCTGAAAATCTCATCCGAATTAATTCCTTCTATATTTATCCCAATATGATATTTTGTTCCCTTTTTCTTCGTTATTATTTCCCCAAAATTTAATTTTCCAAATTTCTGTATTTCCTTTTTTCTCAAACATTTCTTACTTTCTTCATCTAATGGATTTCCTTCTGAATTTAAAAAGTAGAGTATATTATCCCTTTGAATATAAAGTGGATCTCTACTCTGAATAAAATTTTGTGACATATGAAGGATATCATCATCTTCATATTCACTACCTGTGAATTCATCTTCTGTATCATCCTCTATAAACTGGGAGGTTTGTTCCTGTTCAAAATTGTATACTTCATTATGAAGATTAGCTTGATCAGAGCATTCATCTTCATCTTCTCCTTGATTTGGGAGGTTCATTTTATTCTCACTCATACCTTTATCATGAAGATCACTTTCGTCTTCATCTTCTCCTCGATTTGGGAGGTTTTTCCTGTTTATTTTACCTTTATTATGAAGATCTCTTTCACCTTCATCTTCTCCTCGATTTGGGAGGTTTTTCCTTTTTATTTTACCTTTATTATGAAGATCACTTTCGCCTTCATCTTCTCCTCGTAATTGGGAGGTTACTTCCAAATTATCCTTTCCTGAATTTATATTGACCTGTGAATTTAATTTCTTCTTCTTTTTCTTATTTAATTTTCTTTCTATTTCCGCTCTATATTGTTCACCAATCGCCGTTGGTTTTTTAACCCTTTTTGATATCCTTACCCTTTCTATTACCTTTATTTCTATATTATCCCTATCAATGGGATTCCTTGATAATGCATCTGCATTAACATTCTTCTTTCCTGCTTTGAATACTACATCAAAGTCATATTCTTCTAGTTTTAACCTCCATCTCGTGAGTCTAGAAGTTGGGTCTTTTGCTTCTCTCATCCAACAGAGAGGTTTATGATCTGTTACCACTGTAAATTTTCTTCCATATAAGTAAGGTCGAAACTGATATACTGAATATAAAATGGCTAATGCTTCTTTTTCATAAACACTGTAATTTTTTTCCCCTGATTTTAATGATCGTGAAATATAGGAGATAGGTCTATCTCTACCTATTTCTCCTTGACTTAAAATTCCTCCTATTGCAAAATGTGAAGCATCTGTGGTTAGAATAAATGGTTTCTCAAAATCTGGAAATTGGAGAACAGGAGCTTCGCACAACTTTTGTTTAAGGATATTAAAAGATCGCTCTTGTTCTTCCCCCCAAATAAAATCTACATCATCTTCTAATAATTTTGTTAAGGGTTTTGTAATTTCCGCGTAATTCCGAATAAAACTTCTATAATACCCAGCCATCCCCAAAAACTGTTGAATATGAACCACCTTGGCCGGGGGTGGATATTTCATCACTGCTTCAACCTTTTTTGAGTCTGGTTTAATACCACTTTCTGAAATTTTATGCCCCAAATATAAAACTTCCCTACGCAAGAATTGACATTTCTCTGGCTGTAACTTCAAATTTGCAGATTCTAATCGCGATACCAACTTTTCATATTTCATTCGATGTTCCGACAAATTCCTAGCAAAAATTACTATATCATCCATATAAACAAAAAGTTCTGAATCCTGTAACCCTGATAAAACAACATCCATCAACCTTTGAAAGGTGGCGGGCGCGTTCCTCAATCCAAAGGGCATTCTATCGAACTCATAGTGCCCTTGTGGGGTGGAAAATGCAGTTTTTTGACTATCTCTAGGGCTCATTTTTATCTGATGAAACCCTGAGGCTAGATCAAAAACACTGAAATACTTAGCTCCCCCTAATTTATCAAATATATCGCGTATATTTGGAATAGGGTACGAATCTGCTAAGGTTTTTTCGTTCAACTTCCTGAAATCTAAAACAAGACGATATTTTTTATTTCCATCAGGTCCTGGTTTTTTCGGAACTATCCAAATTGGAGTATTATAAGGTGATCTAGAATCTCGAATAATCCCTTCATCATATAAACCCTGAACTTGCTTCTGTAATTCATTTTTTAAAGCTTGAGGAAAACGATATTGTTTAATATTTAATGGTCGTTCATCAGTGGTGAGAATTTCATGCTGAACTTCATTTGTATGTGTTAACCTATCACCTGGCATGTGGAATAAATTTTCACTAATTTTAATCAAATTTTTCGCTTCTCTTTCTTCATGATTATTCAAAGGATTTAAATTTATCAATTTCAGAATTTCCTGATATCTCGATGTTGAATTTACGACCTTAATATTTCTAACCATATCACGTTTTCTACGACCTGCAATACGTTTCCTTGATGATGAATGTTTTGGCAAACAAAATTTGGAATTAGGTAAATCTTTAGAATTATTTTTCAATAAATGAAACTGAGTAGAAACTGGGATGTTATCAATGAATACAAATTCCTCTAAACTCATCGCGGGAAGATTAATTTCCATGTCTTCATCTAACAAATTATAAATTGGAAGATATGTGTAACCATCATGATTTTCTACTAATGCTTCACCCATAAAAACTCCTTCACAAAAATTATACCTTGGCAAATATCCCTCTTTCAAATCAGAATCCATCAGTTTTATTCGAACGATTTTCCTATCTCGAGATTTTATTTTCATTTTCTGAAAATGATGAAACGGAATTTTCCTTTTTCCCAATATCAAACATTTCCTCTCATAATCTATTTTTCCTTTATGTTTAGTAAAAAATTCTGAACCTAGTAAACCACCTTGAGTTAAAACAAAATTATTAGGTACCACATGAAATTCTATATCAAAATCAAAAAATTTAATTTTAACCTTTCCCAAAGTATGAATTATTTGATCAGTTATTCCATTTAATCTCAAAATTTCTTCTGAATTAATTTTATATTTCAAATCAACATATTTCAATTTAATCAAATTAGGACCGGCTCCTGTATCTAATAACAATTCCAAATTTTCATTCAACATTATAGTAGGTGCGTTTTCTAGGTTTACGAATTTAATTACTTCATCTTTCACTTTTACTGACGAGATCTCAGATTTACAAGACCCTGACCCTGATTGTTTTCGGAATTGGTGCCTTCGATTTTGATCCCCTCCCTCTGACTGTTGGGGAGGGTCCGCCAGTTTCCCTGCATTGTAGCATTCCGGCGTTGTCTGGTAATGCATTCACTTATCGTATGTCCCTGATTCCTACAGTAACTACAAAACAAATTCATTGAATTTGGAATACGCTGATTTTGAATCCTGTTTGAAGGATTGTAAAAGCTTTGCTGGGGTGGGATATTAGTTCTCAATCTTTGTATATCTGGACAATCTCTCATAAAATGACTCTTTTCTTTACAATAGAAACAATTTGGTAGCCGCGTATTTCTCTCTCCAGTTACCATATTTATCCGCTGATTAAAACGGCATTCTGTTAATGTATGTCCTGATTTTTTGCAATGTTGACAGAACTTATTTCTTTTACATTCTGATGCGGAATGCCCTTTGAAATTGCAAATTTGACAAATAGTTTTTATTGAATCATTCTTCTTACATTTATTGGCAGTATGTCCTTCTGCTTCACATAGCTGACAAATTACTTTTACTTCTTCTTTTTTAATTTGTTTTATTAATGGACATTCTTTTGCCTTATGTTTTTTATCTTCACAAATTGTACAGCCAGTTTGACTTACCCTGAGTGAATCCATTCCTCGTAACATGTCTTGATTTCTCATCTCTTTTTCTTTTTCAATAGCCTTTTCTCCGGCATCCTGTAAGGTTTCTACTGTCCCCATTTGCATATAAATTTCCCGTCTCAGACCCAAAACAAAGGCTTTTCTTACATCTCTATCTACCTCAGCACGTTGTGCTTCTGTGAGTTCTACATTTGCTTCTTCTCTTTTTGCATCCAAAATTGCTTTACCAAGATTGTTAGCTCTGTGGTAATAATGCTGAGCTGATTCTGAAATGTTTTGATGTAGTCGTCCAACTTTTCCCCATAATGAACTTATGGTCTCTCTTTCGGTATAAGTTTTTCTCAATGCAGTTAAAAGATCTCTGACTGTGTCAGGATTAACTTCTCGTATCGTGTGTAGAGCATCCCCTCTCAACCGAGTACGCAACATTTTCACCAAAGTTCCCTCAGCTTCATCGGGAAGCATTGACTTTGCATCTTTACGTCCGGCAGCAAAATCTTCATATGAAACTTCATCAATATCCCCTGAGAATTTAGGGACAAAATTTACGACATCTGTTAATTTTACTCTAAACCCATTATTATCGTTATTCGCCATTATTGGTGCGTTATTCTCTATCAAAGGAGGATTTAAATTATCAAAAACTTCTTGTCTCAAATTGTTTTCAGGTATTATTGGCTCTATACTATATAGAGGATCTTCTTCTTGATTTTCAATCTCAACTTCAATATTCTGATTAGAACTACTTCCTTCTCTATTTGATGAACTTTTAGGAGGAGTACGTTGCAAACCTTTTCCCTTTTTTGGAATGGAATTTGGATCTAACAAAACTGATTCTGGATTCAGATTATAGTCTTTCAATAATTTTCGAGTAATTGGTCTTCCAGTAGAGTCTTTACTCATTATCTAAATAACATTGAAATGGAATTCATCTAATTGAAAATATCAGTCTAATTTAAAATCATAAACTACTGGATCTGTTTCTGATATATCATGAGGATCATTCAAAAATTCTGTCATACAATAATAACAATCAATTATCGGTTGTGTAACTAAAAGAAGTTTAAAGCAAACGTAACACAAAAGTTGGTCTGAATCTATGTTTTTATGAATACCGTGATAAGTGCGAACTGTTTCACCTCCTGAAAAGCAACTATAGCAAGAAAAACGATCTATTTCACCAAAGTCGACTACAGCAATTTCTTCACAAAGTTTAACGCAAGAAAGACCCCTAATATCGAATACCATTTGTAAGTATTTCTCAACTTTCCAACTCTCAAGAATAACATGCAAAATTACTTTTAGTAGTGTCCTACCGACTGCGCCAAAATTTTAGCCTCTGTTACGTCCTGAAACGTACTCACAGTTAGGCCAAGGACAAAATTAGATTCCTTTTCACAGTGAGTCTAATTCGCCCTTTGAAATAATTTTTGCAATACTTATTCAGGAGTTTTTTGGAAAGGATAAAAATAAGAACAATTTTAATTCCAGAAAAAGAAAAAATTAGAATTTTCTTCAAGTAAATAACTCCGGTTCTTTTTGAGGATTCTAGATTCTAATGAGTGATTATTCTCAAGTTAATTCAGAAAACCGTATTTCCAAGACGTTCTAGATTTCTCCCAAACGTTTACATTGGCAGTTTATTCTCAAAATTTAAGAATAACTACCAAGTATATTCGAGTTAGTCTCTAAAGTGAACTGCCTTGAAAGACTTTCCAAATTAAGCAGGAAAACTCAATTATAAATAATTTTATCCAGAGAAAATTGGCGCAACATTAAAATCAATGATTTTAAGTTTACCTTTGTCTCCTCGTGAATAACCTTATTCAAATCAATTTATCATCTCTTACTTAATGAATTTAAATATGAATTTTTTTTTAAAAAGGAAATAATAATAATAATTCTTTAAAAGTGTTACGTCCTGACAACGCAACTAGAGCTAAGGACAATTATCAGAGTTCGATGATTGAACTCGATAATCACCCTTTTTAAAACGTTTGATTAAAAGGAATGGTGAGGAATGAAATAATTAGAAATTTCTACCAAACTCATATTTTATTTAACATTTAATTATGAAATTCATTAATTTCTTTTAAGATAACTTAATTATTAGTTCTGATAATTTCTCAATTTCAACTTTTTATATAAAACTAAAATTAAATTAATTTAAACTACAAAAGTATCATCAATATTATTTCAACTATTTTATTTTATTTCTTATCTTAACTCAATTGATAAAACAATAATATTACGCTTTTAAACAAAACATCAAATTAATCTAATGTTACGCAATCTGGACTTGAAGGAATATATTCTGGGCTTACAGGTGAGTATTGGGGATAAGGAGGGGTATTCCCACTATCCTTTACCCTCCAATGCTCTGACTCAGAGTCCCAGTCAGGAGCTCTAGACTGGCGAAATTCGGTATAGAATTTTAAATAGTTTTCTCTTACACAAAAATAGGCCCTAAATTCCTCCAATTCCCTTTGCGGTAAATTCAGTACATTAGGAAAAGTTTCGTAGTTATTAATTATAGTCTGATTTTCAATATTATTCGTAACGCTGTTATCCTTATTTAGATTTATAATATTCTTTTGGGAGAATTTCACTTTCTTAAACAATTTCTTTTCTAGTCTTGCTAAACTATTTCTTTTTTCGGCAGCAGATGAAGTTCTACACAATATTGCATTCAGTTCCTCTGACCTCCGGATTTTTAAAGAGTCTAAATGTTCCCGGATTCTTGGTATTAAACTATTCTCCACTAAAATTATTAATTATTTCTTAGTCTTTTGTTCTCAATATATATTTTCTTTCAATATCTCTAATTTTAATTGGTAATAAAATCTAATTAAACTAATCCATTTCTGAATTAGACAATTTATATTCAATTATCTTTCTAAGACTACTTGAGTATCCAACTCAAGTAGAATTTCTATTTCAAAAATCTTCTACACAATTGTATGAATGATTTATTAAAATAGGGTCATCAGTACACTACACAATTGTATGTGACACTCTAGGTTCCTTCGTTAAGTTCAAACCAACTACCCAATTGTATGTTGGTACTAGGGAACAATGACCAACAACCACTTTACCATATGCAAAGACAGTTGTTATATTTATTACTTGTCTAGTTCTATAGTCGACTACCCAATTGTATGAAGACTTCAAGTATATAAATATTTCGATCTTTTCAATTCAGTATTATAAGTTCAAAAGTTTGAATTGATCTCATTAATTCAATCAGCCATTTCCTCAACAGAGGATGACTGTAAAATGATATTCAGATCGCTTCAAGAATAAGTAACTCTCAACTTACTTAACTATTCGAACTATCAGCTTAGCTGAGGTTGTAAATAAGTTTTTCCTGAGTTCTTATTCCTGGAGGAATTAATTCCTTTAATGGATACAGAATTGTTTCGTTAAATTTCGATTAATTCCAAATTAAAATTCTAGCAATTCAAAAATAATTTTATATAAATATTATATTCAATTTTATCCTTACTTTTGATGTTCTAGAATAAGATTTCGATTCAGCTCCCTGGGTAGTATGATCAACTCCTCTCGGATCTCGATTCCTGATATTCACTGTGTTCTATTTATAATCGAACGCGAATTCGTGTTTAAACTTGATTTTCAACAGGAGTTCAAAATAAGTACTAGTAATGAATAATTTGTTTAAGTATAGTTAATATATATATATATATTTTCCCGAATAACTCTAAATATAAACGAATTATACAATATTATGACAATTCTCATCCGAAAATATAATCTTAACTAATACAATACTTATACCAAGACCGAATTCCGAATACCGAAAACTCGAATACTCGAATACGAATACAATTTTTATACAAAAATTTCGCTCTTATATACTAAATTATTGGGGTCGCAATTGGGAGAGGTGGTTGATTATTACCCCAAACGCAAATTCTCCCATTCGATTTTACATTTTCAGGGGACAATATTCATCGAAGCTCTCTCTTTTTCCCTGGCAGAAGTGTTAACCATTTTATTCTACCAATCCCCAAAAACTACATTAATTATTATAGCCTCAATTCGTAATGAGTTTCTCTTCATAAAAAGTATTGCACGTGAACAGTTTGATTTCATATTATCTGTTCACGTGTCAAAAATTCGAAATCGTTTGGCATACTTTCTCTGCTCTGACATTCTCAGTAGCAAATCTAATCTGAATGCCAAAAAACTATTCTAGGAATATTAGTGAATATAATGTATAATACTTATAGGATTTTTATGGGTAAAAATCCCATATCATAACAAACGTTTAATCAAAAGTAATAATAGAATTTGTGGAGTGAACAATTGCTTTCTGATAGACGTTTAAGGAAATTGTATTTTGAAAGATTTTAGTTTCTTGATTAACTTAATGTAGAAATGAGAATTGCTTAAAATTTATATATCAGTATTGTTATAGAGTTTCTTACTTCTTATGTTGATTTTTTATAGATGTTGCTTAGATCAATCTTTCCCTTGGTTCCTTCTGGATACTTCTCGGTGTTTTTAACTTTTAAATTGTATTTCCCGATTTTCAATAGAAATTATAAGACTTTATATTTTTCTATAAAACGTTTATATTTCAAAATTTTGAACACAATTCAACGAACTTTCTAACTACTTATGTCTATTCACGGATGAGTTTCTTGACGACTCAAAATTGAGTAAAGTAAATGGTTTTGACTATTCGGAGTCAAAAATTAATAGACAATTTGTTATTAAAAATGGTAATGCTTATATACTAAATAATTTGACCATTGTGGGGGAAAATATTATTACATATGAAACTTTTTAACTCAATTAAAAAAGAGCTTTCTAAATTATATAACATAGTTTCTATTTTCTATCACAATGCCAAATTTTGATTCTAAGAAGAACTTTCATTGATAAAGAAAAGTATGTTAAAAGAAAAAGTATGTTAAGACACAAAAAGATCATTAACATTATCTGCAATATAAAAAGTATTCTTCATCATACTATACTTTCAATTTATACATGAGATTTGTAATTATTTCTATTTTTTTCAGATTCCTATTTCGAGGATGTAGTGCTTTAACAATTGCAAAATCTGTCCAAAGATGTTACGTCCTGTGACATAACATAATTAGGCTAAGGACAAGCTTAAATTCTTTTCCAAATGAATCAAACTTGCCCTTAATAAAAGTAATTTTACCAATATTATTCTCAAGGATCTGGAAGGTGAAATCAGTAAGAACAAACTAAAAGATTTACAATCTATTTATTTTTCAATAGCATTAAACATAAAACTATTCCAAAACTATATATAGAGGAGAGGCAGGAGAGTATGACTCAGTATTAGGAATAGGTGATGGAGGAGGTGAATAGGAAATCAATTTGTGAGGTGATGGTGGTTGTCTAAAAGGTGAAGGTGGAGTTGGAATGCGTGGAGGGGTAATTCCTCCAAAATCTAAGCGTGCCTTCTTTTTTAATGGTGATTCCCAGTCGCTCTCTGAATTGAATGGCTACTTTTTGTTTCTATATCACTTTCCTCATCAGTACATTCCGTGGATTCATTGGAACTCTCGAGTTCCTCTAGCAAACATTCAGGAACTTCATCCCTATTTAATTCCTTCAAAAAGGAATTTATTGCAATCTTAAAATTTGATGGATTTAATAAATGAGATTTGAATTTTCTAATGAAACTTTCTTCTAACCCGAGTGGGTTAGGAAAATTGGCCTCATATGTGTTTTTAACAAAATTGTTAACGACTCTGTTATCGTTCAACGTAATTCTATTAATTTGTTTTTGAAAAGTTGATCTTAATTTATTTAAATTCCTCTTTCTGTCCTTGTAAGTTTTACTATTTGAAAGAACTAATTGCAATTTATTTTTATGTTCCTCTTTATTTCCTAACTGCCTCACTTGTTCTTCTAATAAGGAAATAATTGACACTAAAAATGAATTTAATTTGTGTTAATTAAATTATCAGTATGAATTAAATTTCAAATCTAACATTTGAGCTGTTTCGAATTAATTTTAAAGATTGTTACTACAATCTTCTACAATTATCAAAAGTAATTTAACATTCATGACTTAAAAAAGTTCAAATAGTCATGTAGTACAAACTCAGAACATGTTTATTGAAGAATGTAAATCTCAAAAATTTAATTCAAAATGTTCAAAATTGAAAGAATCTTTCTTAGACTGGGTAATTATTCAGTGACTGTAAACTCCCTTTTGTCATTAGATTAATTCCATTCAATTTCTATCTCAAATGAAAAATTATTAAATCGATTAAAAAACATTGGTTTAAAAGAAAATAACAAAAGTTTTAATAAAGAATATATGCAAGAATGAGAGAATATTGAGAGAATATGGAGAGAATATAGAGAGAGAGAGTTTTGTGCGAGATTGAGAGAAATATTTATATATATTTTTAAGTCAAATTTATAATAATTTGCAAAGATTCCTTACTTGTTTGTAGATTTTGTTCTAGATGACACTCTGATTGAAACTCCAAAAACTCCTTGTACCTTTTAAATAAACAATTTTTCCGCGAATTTTACACGAGATTATTTTATTATTTTAAATTCTTATATTTGTTAAAATATTATACAATTTAATATACTTTCCGCAATACTTCTATCAAAAAAGGAATTCACGACAGTTAAAGATTTCTCGGAGTTAATTTTTAAGAGACGACGAGTGAATTAGATGGTTTTTGACTTCGCAAGTCAAAATTGATAGACAAATTGTTATTAAAAATTATTGCGCTTATATACTAAATAATTTGACCATTGTGGGGGAAATTATCGCTCACATGTGAAACTTTGAACTTATGAAAAAAAAGGCTTTCTAAATTATATAACAAAGTTTCTATTTTCCATCACAATGTCAAATTTGATTCTCGGAAGAAACTTTCTTTGATAAAGAAAAAGAAGTATGTCAAAAACAACAAAAAAAAGATCATTAGCAATATCTGCATTTGAACTCAAACAAAAAAGTATGCATAATATACTTTCAATTTATTTATGAGATTTTAATTTAAACAATTTATAATTTTCAGATTCTCATTTTAAGGATGTAGTGCTTTTAACAAATCAGAAGATTTCGCGCAAAAAATGAAGCCATTTTTGCCAGCACGTAACAGATTTCGCACAAAAATAGAAGTCATTTTTGCTAGCACGTAACAACTTAATCGTAACCAATTCCTGTAATTATTTTAAACTACTCAATCGTAATTTAATACAAACTATTCAATCATAATTTGTACCGACCTATTTAATCATAACTCGGTTCCGTGGATTTTCTAATTCAGATTTAAGTTCTGTTAACGATTGGATGTTAACAGAAATGCCGAAATATTGACAGGTGAATTAAATAAAGAGGAGAAAACTCTTGTTGTATTAAATTAACTTTTATTATAAAAAGGTAATTATGTACCGCGCGAAAAGT
>JABFOZ010000013.1:0-17478 GCA_022817625.1 Calliscelio sp. ZL-2020 | reverse complement strand
GGCTCCGAGCGATCGTTCACTTCTCTTGACGACCGCTCGGTAACCGCCTCGCTTCGGTTTGGTGTCCGCCACACACACACACATTATCCGTTTGTATCTCTTTGATCTTTTACACTTGTTTCTATTCCTCGGCTTGTATATATTGTACACGTCGGTTTTTAATAAACTATTGTTATATTTTTCTTTAAAGTCAGTGTTATTATTCTTTCTTGTATTACCCTGCCCTAACTTTTTATTAAATTGTACCTTCTATTATTGTATTATTGTCGCATTTTCGCTCATTTTAGAAATTAGTGATTTTTTTAACTATATTTCTAGTTTTCACTTGCAAAATTCTTGTAACAATGACTAAATATATCATTCATAGGTTTAATTAACTTACTGCCTAGTTGAATGAAAAAGAATTAACCTTCTATGCCGCTGTAGATAAAAGTATCTGTCCAAAAGCTCGTTTTTCGAAGTTAGTTCATTTGTTAAAAGTTAAACCTAAACGCACATATTTTTATTCAATAATATATTTACATAAATTATTAATTGCAAGTTAATAAAACATTTATTCCAAATTACTTTGAATTTGTACGTTAAGATACTTTGCAGAAGCTACAGAACAGAGTTTTCTTATGCTTCCCTTTTTTTTATCGACGTATTATTGTAACTAAACATTTTCCTTTTACATGCTTAGAAAATTTACCTTTTTCGACCAAGCATCGAAGTAGCACACCTTCTTCGACTAAACTCGAAGTTGTACCTTATTCGACCGAAAGTCTTGAACAAGCACTTTTTTCGACCAAACGATGAATTTGTACTTTCTCCGTCTGATCGATGAAGTCGCACCTTCTTCGACCGAATGTCTGGAAGTTGCACCTTGTTCGACCGAACGTCTCGAACTTGAACCTTTTTCGACCGAGTATGGAAGTTGTACCTTATTTGACTAAACGTCTCGAGGATGTACCTTCTTCAACGGGAATTTGTAGTTGTACCATTTTCGACAGAGCTGACGATATGATGTTATTTTGAGTGAGATAATATAAGATCTCATTTAAGATCTTATATAAGATTTTATGTACTTTATTTTCAATCGGAATCTTTTTACATAATATGTACATTTTTAGTTGCTAATAATTTATTGTGAAATTAAATTGTAAAGCAATCATTTATATTAAATATGTACTACTGTTTGATATTATCCCATTAAACGGGGATTGCTAATTCATTTGATTATTATTTATTAAATGCAACAATATGACTCCATTGGAAATTCTCCAAGATTCAAGAATTGATTTGTTGTAACGTTTAATTGGAGATACTCCAAGAGTTTGAATTTGACGCTTGACCTCATGTCAACGAAAAGTAAATACAATAACGCGTGTCGAAGTTTAAATCTAACTGACAAAATTTATACGATAGGAAATCAACGGCATTAGATCTGTTGATTTCTGACGTTAGAACAAAGTTCGAAGTGGTTCGTACGCGATTTTAGAAGTCTCCCCAACATAAAAAAATAGAAAGCCAGTTCCAGGAGAATTCTCCTGAATATCTGGCGCAAGTTAGTCCGGGATATTCTCCCGGACAACAAAGAAAAAGGAAAAGGTTAAATGGTGTGTTAGTACTCAGTACATCTCACTGCGTCTCCAGTTATTCCTGATTCTTTCTGCACCTGTCAAAGTTAGAAAAGGGAAAGGTTTCATGAAGTCGCGGCTTTATTAGCATCGAATAATAATTCATTAGTCGAGATTCTCGAGTTTTGACTCATAAAATGGCGAGATACTCGCAAGTATCCGCAACGGTTTTCAAAATGCGTGGCCTTTGGCCTGACGATTAATTGGGAGACTGATTTCCGCTGCTATCTGCAGCCAAGTCAACGGCTCGGCATGACTCAAAATCATCGATTGCGCATGACCCATATTTCGCCAGAGCGGGGGCCAGTTTGAGCGGGGCTAACAGCGGGAGCGGAGAATCCATTCTCCTCGCGCGCCGTACTCGAACGGCGCTTGAATTTCCATGCCGATTAATTTGAAAGAAACGCCTCTCATTTTTACAGATTTAATTATGATATTAATAATAACGGAATGCCAAACCTTTTTGTAACATGATCGGGGCGGATGCAAAATAATCTATAGCCCTGTAAACACAGCTGCACGCAAATGATTTGATCAAATTTTGCGTTGTGCGGTGTCCGCAAATTTGCTCAAAGTTTGATCAAATTTTTTTATATTTATTCCTTTTAGAATATCAGTGAGAAAACTTATTGTTCATATTTATTACAATAATAAGTATGATTTTTAATAATTTTATGTTGATAAAAATCAATATAATAAGCACATTATGAATTATTATTTTTGTGACTATTTACATGTAAGTTTATCCTTATTATCATATGAGATGAAAAGAGAAAACCCAACGTGTTTATAGTGATTAGACAATTTGACAGACATACATATAGGTTATAAATAAATACGTGGAAAAAAAATTCAAATAAATTTTCGGTGATTCGAAAATATTTTTTAGTGAGTTGTTAGTATTTGAACTTCCTATTTTTCATCATTGTTCATCTTTTTCTACGTCTTTTGATAACAAAGAAAAGAATCATGAATACATAGGTTTGAAATCATTTAACTAATAATATTATTACATTTATATTTATTATCATAAAATGATGAAAAATGGTGATTATTATTATAATTAATAAAGAATATCACTGGACATTTTAACATTTCATTTTATTGAAATAAATAAATACAAAAAAAACTTTGATCAAAGTTTGAGCAAATTTGCGGACACCGGACAATGCAAAGTTTGATCAAATGATTTGCGCAAACTTTGATCAAAATTTGATCAAAGTGTGTTTACAGGGATTTGTTATAAAAAATTAATTTTATTAATCCAAAGATTCTCCCAAAATATAAGAATCGCCTAAAACAATTTTAGGACTAGTATTTAACTTTATATTTTTAATAATTTAAAACACCCTAATCCGTGACAGCAGACTTTCTATTTCACCTGAAGTAAAATTTGTCCGAACACGAATTCCGAACTCTATCTTTGCAATGAGTTAGAAAAGGACAGATTTCACTTCAAGCTCTTAAGCAAAATATATTTCGAATACGCCATTAGTGTTTAGTAGGTCTCTTAACTAATCGATTGATTGATTGATTGCTCTAAAACTTAAATTTTAAGTGTTCAAAAAAAACCGAAAGGGCAAATAAAAAAGTCAGATTAGAAATACCCTTACTCCGTGATTTTAGCACTTATGTTTCGCCTTAAGGTTGTTTTCACTACTCTAACCGTCCGCTGCGTGTTGTTTGCGTTTTGTTGTCGAATTACTTGTGTAATTAAACAGCAAAATAAATCTTGTTCTTTAATCAATTAAATTGTTAAATCGTGAATTTTAATTAGTAAAGTACGTGATTACGAGCTTTTACACATTGGATCAGAAAAACTAAAAGTAAGTATTTTAACCTAAATTTTAAATCACATATACATGAACTATATTGTATTGTTTACCCTATACAAAATGTAGTAATAAAAAGTAATACAAAATATCTATTTTTAATTGAATCTGAATTGGCTTTAATTATTTTCTATTTTTATTTATTTATTCACCAGTGAGATGTACGATGGATATTATGTGTATAGATAACGCTTTTTCATGAAGTTAAATACTATTTAAATATTTTCAAAATAAATAATATTTCTGTGCAATGAAAATTAAATACTTACAGAATTTCGGCGGAAATAGGTTATGTCTATTAAGTCTATTTTCAAAATTATATTTGAAAAGTCAATTGAAAGCAATAGAAAGATATAACGATTCCTTTTTCCATTTTTTACAGGGTAATTCTGACTTTTATACATATTTTAATTATAAATAATAATATATTAATTATTTTTTTCAGGTCTCTGGAGTCCATATTTTAATACGATATATCTTTATATGATATATTATTACTTTTTGCTCTATCTGTAATATTGCTCCAAGATATTAAATAATATACTTGTTGTAGCACATTGCTCCAGGTCTTTAACAGATTCTTGTTGTAGCACATTGCTCCAGGTCTTTAACAGATTCTTGTTGTAGCACATTGCTCCAGGTCTTTAACAGAAAGCTTGTTGTAGCACATTGCACCAGGTCTTTAACAGATTCTTGTTATATCAATACATTATTGTTTTTCTTCAGACAAATTCTTGTTGTAGCATTAAAATTGCTCCAAGAAATTTTTAATATTGTGGCTTCGTTTTTAGAAAACAAGGAAATATAACTTGGTTTTATATAATAAATAAATATCATTATTATACATTTATTTATTTTTATTCCCCTGCTTTTTAATACTGCTGCATCATTTAATTATCATTTAATTGGACAAAGTCTATAATCGTTTGTAGCACTGCTACTAAATAAACAAATATTTCGTGATAGCATTATCGTTTGAGAGATTTTCTATCAACTTTTAAAGTAATTCTTATTTTTATTAACCTTTTGAACATGGAGGAATTTTATTATAATGGATTAGAAGAAGAAGATATTTATGATATTGTAAAAAACATAGAATTATCAGAAATGCACATACATTTCTTTATGTTTATGATGGAGAAGGTAATAAACTATAAGCTTCAAGCAGTACGAATGTGGATGGATCCGTCATACATCAAGCCTGTACCGCAGGGAACAGAGTATATACAAATTTTGTACATTCCTGGTCATTATGTTTGCTGTTATTATAATGCGAAATCAGTTTTCATTTATGATTCTCTGAATACCGGCAAACTTACTAAAGAATTAGAAATTTGTTTAAGACATCTTTTTCCATATATTGACATAAAAAAAATTAAATTTCCAAAAGTTCAATTTCAGATGAATTCAATTGATTGTGGACTTTTTGCAATAGCTTTTACAGTTTCTCTATTGTTTGGTATTAAACCGGATAAAGTTAAATATGATCCTAAATTAATGCGACCACATTTGCTTAATATGTTCCAAACGTTAAACATTGAACATTTCCCACAAGATTCTCGGTTCTGTGTTCAACAAATTCTTCCTTCGAGTGTAGCTTTGCAACGAAGACATGACGCTTTAAAAACATGTTCTATAAGAAGCTATACTAACACAAAAATATGTGATCGAGGAAATATAAATAGCCCTAATGCTGAAAATGTGGAATTTACATCCGATTATGATTTACAATTTCCAACTTTATTAGCCGCTAATCATAATAGAAAATTCTCATCAAAGAAAAGTGTTGTTGCACCTTCAACAGTTAATTTTAATACTTCTAAACATAGAAGAGTAGAGGAAGCTGATATTACAATTTCCAATCCAGCAACTGATATTATTACCACAACTAGTAAATCCCAATATTTAGGAAATGGTAATTTGAAAGTGAGGAAAAAAGAATCTGTTGATTTTGCACACATTTCAAATAGGGCGGAGTTTGATTCAAAAACTGATTTTTCTTCATTCCAAGAGAATCATCTGAAACGTAAAATTCTAGAACCAAATAATAATGTAATAAAATGTCAAAATAATAAAAAACATCAACCTTCTTCGTCTAATGAAACAAAAAAGGAAAATTTAATGTTGATAAGTGAAGGTTCTTCTGCAGACAGAGTCATGAGTTCAGTTACAAAATTTGATCAGTCAAATAATATAAAAATGAAAAACGAAAAATTTATTGTTAAAGATAAAGGAAAGGCAAATGATTTAAAGAAGAAACAAAATAATTTTGCATCAAAAAAATATTACGAGAAACATAAACATGAAATTTCGATACGACGTAAAGAAAAATATATTGCAAATACGGTAAAAAAAAATGCTAATGGCGGAGAACACTCAAAAAATTGGAAAAATAGTGATAATAAAAATAAAGATATAATTAAAATACAGGATGACATTAATATGACTTCAATAAAAACGAATGAAAGTTATAATAATCAGAAACAAAAGAATCTTCGGACCAGAAAAAATTATGATAATAATGACATTATGACGTGCTGTAAATCTAAATATACAGTACAAAAGAATGAAGATGCTCTTATAGGAGTACAACTTCTAGATAAGTATAGCTTGATAAATACTGAAATAAAAAATCTTTCACCGTTTGATAAAATACCAATCGCTTCTATTAATCAGAATAATGAATTGCAGAATAAAAACTATACTTTCATAAAAACGGATAGTGATAGTAGTACTAAAATTAATGGTAATGAAGTAATGACAATTTCTCAACATAATTACCCAAAAAGTGTAGAATTTAAGCAAATGCTTAATAGTTGTAGATCAATAGAAAATATTAATGAAGATTTAAATAATGATTCAGAGCACATAACAATAAGTGACACTTCAAATGGTGAAATACAGTATCAACAAAAATATGTACGAGGTATTCGAATGCTTTCTGAGATGAATTTAAATAATGTCTTAAATGGTAGAAAGTTAAATGATGTACATATATATCATTTTAATGAAATTTTAAAACATTGTTCGAATTATAAGCCGCGAGGTAGTCACTACTTAGACAAACCATCCAAAATTAAACCTTTAGATAAGCACGAAGAACATATTGAACTATTATTTAGCCATTATGGCGATAATACTGGTGGACATTGGATTTGTAGTTTTTATGATGGTATTTACATATATATATATGATTCGTTGAAGTATCAGTGATTACATGAACATTATAAAATATATTTACAACATTTACTTCCATTTGTTCCATTAGATTCAGGCAATGTTAAATTTCCTCGTGTACAGAATCAGCTTAACGGTTTAGATTGCGGTGTTTATGCTATTGCATTTGCCGTTTCCTTGTATTTTAATATATCACCCGATACAGTTGAATATGACGTTTCTTTAATGCGGTTGCATTTACATAATATATTTATGAATAATAATTTGCAACACTTTCCTACTGTTAATCGATTATATTTTTCTGATCTGTCAATCGATAATAATTTGGAAAATAAAAAGCATGACACATTGAAGCGTAAAATTGAAGAATTAGATACTCATGGTTCTCAATTAGTTCAGAATTGTCTTAGTCAAAATTCGCGTAATAAAAAAAGATCTTGTAATGGATTAGAAAAAGAAGATAGTGATGACATTACAAAAAGAATACAATTATCTAATATGCACATAAGTGAAGATATAGACGTACCCATGAGTTCAGTTATAAAATTTGATGATTTACAGAAAAAGCAGAGAAAGAATCTTTCATCTAAAATACATTACGCGACACATAAGCATGAAATTTCAGAGAGGCGTAAAGAAAAATACGTAGCAAAGCGTAATAATGAAGAATTAAAAGTCACTGTTGTAGATAATATTAAACTACGTAAATCGAACGAACAATATATTCAAAATATTACGGATGTACTTGAAAACAAATCAACAGAAGAAAATAGAATTGAAGCAGAATATTTGGTTAAATGGTGTTTAAACACAAGACAAAATTATATTAATGATTTGAACAAAATTTTGAAATTACTTAAAATTAAATCGGAAGTTTCTTTAACACGTTTTGAGCAATTTTCATATGATATATTAAGTAAAGAAAGCATTAATGTTATCTGTGGTCAATCGATGCATAGTTCATCTTCAGAAGCATATTATTATGAAACAGCTTATGAGATTCTAAATAGTCCGCATCCAATAATTATGAATTCTGAAGGTAAATGTACAAATGTACTACCTTTAGAAAAAGAGAAGTCTAAACTAAAATGGAAGTGTTCCTTTTTATGTAAAGATCTAAACGGCGAAATACTTCAAGATTTAGTTACAAATTATAAGACTATTGTCGCGTGTACATTAATAAAAGCATATAAATATTTTTATAATTTTTCACATTGTACTAATAATTTAAACAATTCAAAGCTTGGTCATTCGTTAGATTGCTACATAAATTACAAAGCTTGTAATTCAAAAATGTTATGCATGCAAATACTGTCACCTCATTTCCCTGAAATTAGGTATATATGTAGATTAATCTATAAATTTATAAACAAGCAAGAAAAAATAAAGAACATAGATACTGCTTTAGACACAGTTAATATTAAAATTCTCAAAAACATAGTTCATAATGCTAAACAGAATTTAGTTATATCAAATAATTGTCAAGAAAATAGTGATATATTATTAAATGAAGATCAGATTATATCCAATTATTCACGTGCATTCAAAGCATTAAAGAAGAGGACGATGGATACTCCATGCAATCCATGTATATCTTGCGAGAAATTATGTTTCAAACGAGATGTAACTACGTTTAAAATAATAGAGAGTAATAAATTTGACAGTCAACAAATTTGGAGTAGGTTAATGGATTACTATACTTCTTCTCTTGGTGAAACTTTATATATTTGTAAGTTTTGTTATAATAAATTAGGCAAAAACATTATGCCTCCATCATGTTTATTAAATAATTTAGAAGTTAATAATATTCCTAATGAAATTAAGAAACTAAACGAATACGAAAAGATTTTGATTCAGAGAGCAAAGGCATTTCAAACTATTCAAAAGATGGGTACAATTACAAAAAAGAATTTACCACATAGACATATGATCTCAAAAGTTAAAGGTAGAACTTTTCATCTACCATTACCGCTGGAGGAAACTTTTAAAAAGATATGTCCATCTACAGTTCCGATTAATTTAAACCATGAATTGTATATTTTAGTTCGAGGCATTCCTACTAAATCGAAAGTTGTTTGGGAAAACTTGGTAGACGTGAAGAAAGTATATGATGCTTTATTATGGTTGAAACAACATAACTATTTATATTCCGATATACAATTACCTGAAAGATGTGAGGATTTATTGAGCGCAGATTTAAATGAGGTTGAATATCAAGAAGTTATAGAAGAGGTTTCATCAGAGCGTATGGACAATGTTGAGGTAGAAAATATTAATAATAAAGTCACAATTGTTGAGAAAGATCTGAATGAAAAACATGATGCACTTCTCACATTAATATCTCAATCGGATTCTTATTACGAACAGTTTACTGTATATCCAATGCATGAAAAAAAGAAACATGATTCTGCCACAGCATTATATCAAATGATAAAAATTCAAGATATGGCTTCAGATAATCGTGCTAAAGATTTAGATTTAAAATATTTTCCGGACTTATATCCATATGCTAAAAATGGGGAGCATGAAGAGAGACAAATTCGTCTAACAGATTACCATTATATTAGATGCAGATTATTATCTAAGCATTCACATTTTAGACTAAATTTACAATATTTGTTTTATTTATTAAATGATCACAATATACGACAATTAAGCGCAGGAATATTTTCTAAATTAAATATTACAAATCCTCGCGAAAGATATACCGCCAAAACATACCTTGAAAAATTATCCAATCTAGAACTTGAATCTAATATTACTACTACATTTGCAAGATTAAGAAATACTGAACAATATTGGAAAAGACCAAAGAATGATTTACTTTGCATGTTTCGATATTATGGATCCCCGACATGGTTTTTAACTCTGAGTCCAAGCGAATTTGAATGGACTGATTTACTCGAATATTTACGCTCCGTAAATGGTCCTTGGGCTAAAAAGAAGACACTCAATGAGCTTATTGCTCTTGATCCTGTTTCCACATCTAGATTTATTGACAATACTTTTCGTGGAATGTTAGATTTTATATGTTCTTCAGATAATCCAATTGGAAAAGTTGAACACTATTTTTATCGGCGTGAATACCAAACTAGAGGCACGCAACATTTTCATTTACTCATACGGATTAAAGATGCACCTTTAATAGGGAAATCTACCAATGAAGATATTATGTCGTTTATAAAAAGATATGTAACTTGTAAAATACCTAAAAAAGATATATCACCAACACTGCATCATAATGTTGACAAATTTCAACGTCATCATCATAATGATTATTGCTTACGTAGCAAAAAAACTAATAAAGGAATTAGGCGAGTATGCAGATTTGGATTTACTCGACCGATTACAGATAATATGGTTATGAGAGACGTAGCATTGTCAGTGGCGGAAAGAAAAAAGTTAAAAACAAAATCTCGGTTATATGATATACCTAGGGCGGAAAATGAAACTTTCATAAACGATTATAATCCAGTTATTCTGACAGCTTGGAAAGGTAATATGGATATACAATTTATTGGGGAAAAGTCCCACTTTATTGCAAATTATGTTAACAAATACATTTCAAAAGCTGAAAAAAGTAATATAAGTACGATTGACGTAATTAATTCTACAAAACCACTCAGCAGTGTATTATGGAATTTTGGAATGCGTATGTTAAATAATAGGGAATGTGGTGCACTTGAAGCTGCGGATACTCTTCTTGGAATGCCATTATATGGCACTGATTCTGCAACAACTATTCGATGGTTAGATGTTAATATGATAAGAAACAGAAAACTAAAAACCCGATCAGAAATTGAAATGTTAGATAAGAATTCTGAAGATATATTTTGTCCCTCATTCATTGATACGCATTATCCTACAAGACCTTGCGATTTGGATTCCGTAAATCTATATGAGACGGCTAGGTGGTACGATGTTACTCGCATTAAACCATGCAACATGATATACTACGTCATTGGGGATAATCTGTATTTAAAGAAAAGAAAACGTCCTTACTTAATAAATCATTATCAATATAACGTTAATTTAGAGCCCGAACGTTACTATTATGCTTTATTGTTGCTATTTAAGCCTTGGAGAGATTTAAGTTATTTACGTGAAGGATTTGAAAGTTATAAAGATGCTTTTCTATCACTACAAGCTGAACTTGAAACTGCAGAAGAATATCATGATCTACTTCAACAAGTTCAGGAAAATTATGATAATATGAAAAAAGATATTGAAAAACATATGGAAGAAGCAAACAACAATGAATGTGATGAGGCCAACTCATTTCATCCAGAAGACTGCGTACCTATGGAAGTTGATAATGCTTTCAAAGATTTTAATGATGCAGTCGATAAATACAAACATGAAGATGTAGAAGAAATGATACCCAAATTAAATTCTGATCAAATGCGTATATTTCATAAAGTTACGGAGACTTTAAATTCAGAAAGTCAAGTATTACGATTATATGTTAGCGGTGAAGGAGGCACAGGCAAAAGCTTTCTTATTAAAACAATTCGACAATGGGTAAAGCAAATTTTACAAAAAGATACTGCTGTAACTGCGCCAACTGGTATTGCCGCATTTAATATAGATGGCTTAACAATACATCGATTGTTTCAACTACCAGTCGAACATGGTCATACAGCGAAATATTCAAGCTTATCTAATACTGTCTTAAAAGTCTTAAGAGAGCAGTTACAAAATGTGTCATTAATAATAATAGATGAAATTTCTATGATTTCAAATGTCACATTAATGTATATACATTACAGATTAATGGAAATATTTAATACCGAAGATGAAGTTGATGGTTGGTTTGGAAAGAAACATATTCTTTTCTTCGGAGATTTATTACAACTTCCACCTGTACATGAAGATCCTGCATTCATAAGTCTTACAAACGCAAAAATGCAAAAATATATCGGATCAATGGGTACATTTAATCTGTGGTCTTTATTTACTTATGACGAACTCACCATTAATATGCGACAGCAAGGTGATCATGATTATCGAGATATATTATCTAAAATTCGCATAGGAGTAATAACTGAAGCAGATATCAAAATATTAGAAACGCGAAAAATAGCATTGAATGGAACTAATTATGAAAGTATACTTGAAAATTTATGCAATTATATTGATGCTTTGCCTGTAGATACAGTGTGTTTACTTCCAACATGTGATCAGTGTGATACTCTTAATTCTGCTATGTTAGGTCGTGTGCCATCTGAAGAAATAAAATTAATAGCTAACGACATAGTAGATTGTTCACGTTATTTGAGAACAAAAGCTTTAAAACTGCTACAGAAACATGAAGAAGACACGTCACGGACAGCCGGACTTGCTAAAGTTATTTCTGTTAAGATAGGAGCAAAAATTATGATACGTAGAAACATTGACGTAAGTTTAGGTCTTGTTAATGGAACAATTGCCATAATTAAATATGTAAGACGGAGTATTGAGAATAATAATCTTATCGACAGTTTAACGATTGAGTTACCCGACAAAACAGAGTATATTTTAGAACGATGCAAAGTTAAGTTTGAAATTATGAACAAAGCATTTATTATTCGTGAACAATTTCCTATTAGTTTAAGTTATGGTATTACAATTCATAAAAGTCAGGGATTAAGTCTAAAAAATGCAATCATAGAAGCAGGAAATTCTGTCTTCAGTTGTGGACAAACGTATGTTGCTCTTTCAAGAGTAACATCTTTAGAAGGATTACATTTAATTAACTTTGATCCATGTTCTATTAAAGCAAGTAGTTTGGCTATTGTAGAATATAATAGATTACGTAAAGCGCATAAACCAGGTTTACTTGCAATTAATCTTTCGAATAATAATAATATTTACAAAGTAAAAGATGTGTTTTGGACAGTTCCTAAAAAGTTTTTAAAATGTCAAACTGAATCCAAAAAAGAAGAATTGGGTAAATCTACTTGGACCATTCATGGTTTGTCAAATCACGATGGTGTATCGTGCTATGCAAATTCAGTAATTCAATGCATTTTACATTGCGATTTAATTAGAGAAAAGTTATATAAATTAAACAACAAACATATTATTAAAATTATGATTGATGAATATATTATGCAAACTGGCATTATAGATATTCATAGAGTTAGAAATTTTGTTGATGAGAGGTTTATAATCCGTGAACAACAAGATGCCGCAGAGTTTCTTTCTCTATTATGTGGCAAATTTGAAAATTTAGAAAGATTACTACAACTGCAGTGTAAAATAAAACGACAGTGTCGTACATGCGGATATAACATAGTAGATAATAATAATATAAATAATGTTTTATATCTTCATGTGCCAACTAATAGAAAAACAACATATGATCTCCAAAATATAATTAATCAGAATACTAACGTTTGGATAGATTGTGGAGAAGAAAATTCATGTTCAAGCTGTAAAGTAGGCCGCTATTTAGAAAACATAGAAATTATAAGAACTGGTCCTATTTTAATTTTAGTATTTAAATTATTCAAATTTGAATATAATACTTCTACAAAAATTTGTGATCTTAAAATAAAGGCCATTCCAGGTACTACAGTTCAAATTAATAAAGACAAATTTAAAGTTCTCAGTGCAATTTTCCATGACGGAGACAGTACAGATAGCGGTCATTATACATGTGTTGTAAGAAAAGACATATCAGGATGGATTCTTATAAACGATTTGGAAGTTCAGATAACTAAGTGGCCTAGAAATGCTAAAAATGTATATATAATTATATTAGAAAAATTATGTCACAAAAAAGATAAGAATTAAACTAGTCTAAAAAGTCCATCGATAGAGCATATTACATCTGGGCATAATCCAGAGACATGGTAATGTTTCTGGCTAAGTACAAAAATGACACAACGAATTTCTTATCCCGGAAGAACAATGCCGTTTTTAGACATTAAGAATATGTTGCAAAATAAATAAAAATGTTAACTACCTTCAAAAACTTAAAAATTATATTTCTAAGAAAAAAAATAAACGACCCAAATTTTTTCACCCTACCTTCCTTTTCCAAAAGTATAATAAAAACTAAAACACAAATCTTAATCGGATTTGACAAAGGAATTACAAAACTCAAACACAAATTGAGTAAACTAAATTCTTATAAAAAAATTATAAAAATAATAACCTTTAAAGAAATACCTTGCGAAGGTAAAAAACTTACGAGCCAAAGTTGTTCCTCCTACCTTGCTATTCCATAATATATCTTTTAAAGCTTAACAATCTATAATACACAAACAAATAAATCATAAAAAGGTGTGATATCATTAAAAGAGCCAAGTAAACATTTAACTCCTAACTATATCGTAGGCACAATAAAACTTTGAATTCTCTGAATGAATGATGAAAATAACTTTCCTATATCAAGAAATTGTTTCGCCTAACTAGATTTTCTCCCAAAAAATTATGAAACTCTTCTAACTAGTGTAAACTCAGAAAATACAAAAAATATAAAAAGATGTGATATCATTACAAGAGCCAAGTAAAAAGTTAAAAATCCTATTATAACTTAGGTTAAATAAATCTTTGTTTAAAATAAAAATAAACTCAAAACTAAGAACAATTCTAATTCGACTAATTTAAGAAACATTCAAATTACCTTACAAAGGTAAAAAAACGGACGAGCCAAAGTTGTGCCTCCTACGTTGCTTTTCTTCTATATATTTTATAAAATCTAAAAAGCTAGAATCTTGGTATAAAATAAAAAAAACATAAAAAGATGTGATATCATTATAAGAGCCAAGTAAACAGTTAAATAAAACTCAGAATATTTCAAACATTCCTGAATCCTCCAAAAGATATATTTTTATAGTATATTGTTTGCGAGGACGCCACTGTGCCCGAGCGCCACACGGTTATTTTTACCACGCGGGAGCGTGACGCAAGTGGGACTTTTCGTTCCCGCGGAGATGATTAGTTTTTTGTCCGCGTTTGTCCGCTCCCTAGTTGTGAAAAAATTATTATTCTCCCACCTAACTAGATTCTGGTCTGAAAAGAAACTATGAAACTTTAAACATTCATAAATTGAGAAATCTAAAGTTCTATTAACTTGAGGAAACAAGAAAAAACTACTAACAAAAAATTTAATGCAAAATAATTTAATCTTGAATTAAATTAAAAACTAAAGACGCCAAAATTTACTCCAAACTTAAAGAAAAAATTCAAATAATTCAAACTCAAACAAAAAAAACTGGAAAGTGTTAGCGTAAACATTTAGTTTTATTAACTTTACTAGTTTTGTTTACTTTACTAGTTTTGTTAGTTTTATTAACTTTACTAGTTTTGTTAGTTTTGTTTACTTTACTAGTTTTGTTAGTTTTAATACAAAATTTTGGCGGCCCGTTTTTTAAGTCATGTAATTTCCCTAGGTTAATAAATTGAATTGTCATTCCTTCCTACAGTTAATAAGCTGTATTAAAAAACGGGCCGCCAAAATTTTGTATTAAAACTAACAAAACTAGTAAAGTAAACAAAACTAACAAAACTAGTAAAGTTAATAAAACTAACAAAACTAGTAAAGTAAACAAAACTAACAAAACTAGTAAAGTTAATAAAACTAAATGTTTACGCTAACACTTTCCAGTTTTTTTTGTTTGAGTTTGAATTATTTGAATTTTTTCTTTAAGTTTGGAGTAAATTTTGGCGTCTTTAGTTTTTAATTTAATTCAAGATTAAATTATTTTGCATTAAATTTTTTGTTAGTAGTTTTTTCTTGTTTCCTCAAGTTAATAGAACTTTAGATTTCTCAATTTATGAATGTTTAAAGTTTCATAGTTTCTTTTCAGACCAGAATCTAGTTAGGTGGGAGAATAATAATTTTTTCACATCTTTTTATGTTTATACTATTAAAATATATCTTTTGGGGGATTCAGGGATGTTTGAAATATTCTGAGTTTTATTTATCTGTTTATTTGTTTCTTATATTGATATCACATCTTTTTTATGTTTTATTTGCTTTAAAGATTATAGTTTTTGAGTTTTCATAACATTCTTTAAAAAATCTGGAAAAATAAGGTAGGAGGGGCAAAACTTTGGCTCGTTTGTTTTTTACCTTTGTAAGGTAATTTTGTAAAAGATTTCTTTTCACAATTATTGAAATCTATTTTTTACTTAAATTATAATTTACTTTAATATACTCTAGAAATTATCTCTGTAACATATAAACAAGGATTGTTAACAATGTGTCTTTTTAATAGCAATTAAGTACGCACAAATTCAGAATTTTCTAGATCTGGATTCTTCACAGGCTACAAAAATCATTTCATAATTGAGCAAACTTTAGAATTATACAATATGTTCAGAAGAATTTGTTCAAAGTTGAACCGATAAATCGTTCAACTTTGAACCAACGTTTTAAATGAATGTTATTCAATGAACGTTTCTTGATTTTTCAAAATTAAGCTGACATAAAATACTTGTTTAAAATTCAATCGATTTTTAATTGTATAAAACCATTACTACAATAACTAATGTTAGTCTTGGTACACTACAATTAATTAACAACATGTATTTTTCCAAGATGCCACAGATATATTTCTTATATTCCATGTAATCAATCAATTAGCGCCCTCTTTGATTCATTTTTAAAACAGCACTATTGTTTTGTAAATAGCAACTTCAAAACAAACTGCTGACGATGTTATTGTCATAAAAGAGTTCATTTTGTGTTGTTTTAAATGTTCATATCTGATTGTTTAGGTTAGTATGAGAATATTTATGTTTTCTTTTTATATTTAACTCTTTCATTCTTAAATGCATTTTGAAGAAGTACTTATACAATTCTAATATATATTTCTTAAATCTCGTTTGTAATTATATTTCCCAATTTCAAATAATCAAATGTAATGATTGAAAATTCAAATGCAAATCCACAAAGCGAGTAACAAGATATAATAAATTCAGTAAAAATTACGAAGTCTCTCAAAATTCGTGATGAAACTAATAATTGAAGTTTTGTGTAATTTAAATAATATGATTCACATTGTTGCAGTATCACAGATTAATAGAGTTTATGTTCTTTTGATCGTTGGCATTTGATTGATCAGGTGAGTATTATAACCAGGTTTGCATTTAATTTTAATTATTATTAAAGTTAAATTAATTATTAAAATATTATAATTTTTTTCTTTTTTTTATATTTATATTTCATAAATAATTATAATAATATTATATTATATAATAATATTACATGTTATTTAATATATTATTAATACTATTTTAATAATTTTAACTTGCACTTAATTAAGAATTATAAGTTTAGTTATTAATCAAAGATATATATGGTAATAAAAAATCTCTAAATGCATTTTAATTACAGACATATTAATTAATAACTAGTTGAATATATCTTAATTAGACGATTTAAGTAAGAATTAAAATTGTTATTATTATTTAAACAAAATTTAATTTATAATTATTCATTTAGTTGTCAATTTAACAACAATTATAAATTTTTAGTATTAATTAAAAATTATTTTATTGACAATTCTTATTAGATTTATTAACAACTAAATTTTCAATTGCAAAAATTATATATTATATTTAGGTACATACAAGATAGATTTTTAATTTAAACTTACAATTTTCAAATTACTTAGAATTACATTACAATTTCCGCAGTTTCCATCTGAATATTTAGTTCTTGCAAGTAAATAAGTCAGTCAATTTGACACACCATGTCAATCGATAATTCATGGTTATTAAATGACGTGCCTTTGACTTTATATATTTTAATTTTAATCCATGCGTACTAAATTAAAATTATATTAAAAATTAAAAATTATAGTATATTACGATACAAGTGCGAAGAAAAATTGTTAACGAATGTGAGTGCATGT
>JABFOZ010000012.1:0-17549 GCA_022817625.1 Calliscelio sp. ZL-2020 | reverse complement strand
TAAAATTAATGTATACCGATACGGACAGTTTTATATATGAATTCAAGTGCGACGACATTTATGAATACATTAAACACAATATTCATTGGTTTGATACAAGCGATTATCCCGAAAATAATGTATATAATATTCCGCGTGTAAATAAAAAAGTAATTGGATTAATGTCCGATGAATTTAGAGGATTAATCTGTAAATCATACATAGCATTACGCAGCAAGCTTTATGCATATCAAATGGTAGATGATAAGGTCACAAAATTAGCAAAAGGCGTGAAAAAGTATGTTGTTAAAAAACATATTACATTTGAAGATTATGTAACATGTTTGAAGAATGATCAACAGATTTCACGTGAACAAAATTGTATTAGATCGAAATTGCATAATGTATTCCCAGTCAACATTGTCTTCCGCATTAATACCACTGTGGAACCACACGTGTAGTATGGTGGGTACACATGCGGTACACAAGCAGAATTCGGGCGTTATTAAATTTCTCGTTTTTGCATTCTACAGTGGTACCACGTAGTGTTATTATGAATGCTCTACATTGGTACCACATTATTCTTGAAAAATTTTCTTGTAATATAAAGTGCCACTTTCATACTATTAATATACCACAACAAATATTCTGTTGCACTACAACGATATGACACATTATCTAGTGTTTTAAGGAAAGCGGACATCGAAAAGTACTCATGCGGATCCCAGGCGGAATTTACGCGTTGTTACATTTATTATTGTTGTATTCTATACTAATATCATATAGTTACGTATTGTATGTGTATTTATGAGCTACATTGGCACCACAATTTTGACAAAGTATCCCGCAATGTATACAGTTATTATAGCACCCCCGTATGCCATATCAGTATCTCGCACAGCTAAAAATTATTTAACAGTGTAAAAAAATTCCATACATTATTAATAAGAATTACATTTGTGTTGGATCAAGGCAGAAGGTACGAATGAAGAAATTGACACCACTGAAAGAACAACAATTTGATTTATTTTCTTTAAGTATAATTCCTCTAATTACAATAATAGCATTATATAAAGTTAAATTATATTAAATACATTAAATTATATTATTTAAATAAGTAATTTAATAAATAAAGCAAACGAAATTAGGTTTCAATGAAAAGAAATGTAATATTTAGCTGTTTTTAGAAACTAAACGCATAAACTCAAGTTAAAGAAAGTGTTATTTAATTATCAATCCTTTTTTTTTGAAGACGTTTTAGCCGTTGTTTAGCATCAAGAAACCAATTCTTCATATACGAAGTTACGGTTTCAATCGTTTCATTTGCATAATAATCGCAGAGAAGTTCTGTTGAAAATAAAAATGTTCTGTTACAAATGTCTTAAAAATTTTTGTTATTATGTTTATTAAAAGAAATATTTAAGTAGTAAACTTTATCAATCAATATATTTTCCTAAAGCATAGTGAATTCTTAAAATCATATCAATCCGATTGTAAATTTACTCTCTACCCTAGGCGACCATAAGCCTTTGTAAACATTTATTGTACGTTCGTTGAGCATACATTTTAGGTGAGGACATTTCTACGTTTCACAAACATACAATAAACGTTAGTAAACCTAAAATTTTCCATAGACCTATTGACTTAGTATAGTACGCATTCTTGCATTATTTTAATATAAATTTAATATTAGATGCCCAATCGTATAAAGATCATAAAATATACGACTACAGATTACTGAAGTTAAATGAAAATAGAAGACCATGAAATGTTCTTATAAGTTAGAAGGTTAATGTTAAAGCTTCATTTTTAAAATTTTACTTCGTATATAGTTCGTTATTCGGAGATTTTCCACCTTATAATTTTTGTTTTTTCCACTCCATGTACACTGTGCTGCCAATTCTGGTGAAAATGTTTCATTCAAAATATTATATACATGGTATTTAGAACACGCACCTCCTCTTTTTTTAATAAAATATTTCTGTAAAATAAAAGTTTTATTTCTAACTAGAACTACCTATTTTTATTGTATAAGGATGATTTGTATACACTGAAAATTAATATAGAAGAACTATAAAGAATTATGTAAAATTGCAAATTATATATTTATTGTATACCGTCATAGTAACTTTGTAAAAATATATCGACTCACATCTAAAAGCTACACTGAGAAAAAAATTAGTCACTGACGGGAACAACTAACACATTTAGTCAAGCCAACCATTAAAAATAGTAAAATTTAATGAAAAATTAATTCAAACACTTACTATGTCAGTTAAATTAACTATTCTTTGTTGGTTTAATTGACAAGTTAGTTAGTTCTACTAATCTGTCAGGTAAACAGGCTTTTAACTACTTTCCTCAAGCACGAAATTTTATTAAACGTAGATTTTAGGTTTTGATCGCTCGGAGCAAAGGTCTGCTGAACGTTCATAGTTGGTTTGAAAACATTTGTAGAAGATTAAACGAATGTTAAAATGTCCGCTTTAAGATAACTTATATAAACCTTCGTGAAAGGTCTATTAAACATTACTGAATGTATATCAGTAATGTTCATAAAAATGTATACAAATAAAAAAATAATCGTGTCCGAATTCTTTTATTTGTATTGGTTAAGTCTGGTATACGTTCATTCAATGTTTAATAAACCTTCCACGAAGGTTCATATAAGTTATCCTAAGGCGGACATTTTAACATTCGTTTAATCTTCTACAAATGTTTTCAAACCGCAATTATCAATTTTTAGCAGACCTTCGCGCAGAGCGATCAAAACCTAGAATCTACGTTGAATAGAACTTCATGTTCTCTTGGGATAATTATCAGTTGGAACAACTGATAATTATTAGTTGTTCCAACTATTCATTTTTCTCTCAGTGTATCATAAAAACAAGTCGTACAAGTCACATTACAGAAATATTATCATTACATCTTAATAAAACGAATGATTTAGTCTTATTAGTTTTATACTCACAAATTGCTCGACAATATTTTGATGGGCAGCTAAAATTTGCTCCCATTCCTTCATTTTTTCGATGTTTTTTAACGGGAGCAAGTCGTCAATCAAATCTGTTTTTGTTATGCATTCCTGAGATTTTGCTATTTCTTCTACGCGATTTTCCATAGATTTGTATTTTAAATTCAGCTTATAATATTTTGCGGCCAACATACTTGTAACCCCTGTATTTAAAAATATATGAATATATCGCACAATATATAGTTATTAATTCCCTTACTAATGAATGCATACAGAGTGAGCTTTTTTCAACACTGAACATATTATATAAGACAGAAATACACATTGTCGGTATGTAAGAAAAAGATATAAATATATCAAAATATCAACATAAAAGACTCACCCTATATAATATATCCTACTGGTAAAAATTCTTTAGAAATCTATACCGTGAAAAAATTCTGAATCATTTAATTGTAAAAAATAGGTTATTTTGAATGGATTTTGATCGTTAATTTTGTACATTTCTGTGAATTTCTATAGATTTTTATATAATAAGTCATCTATTGACTTTTTCACGGATTTGCTTCATAAAGATTTTCTGCTATTGAGATGCATTCAAAATAAGAACATAAGAACAGAGACACCTTTAACTCCCTCTGCAGTAGAATTATTGCAAGCAAGCACATTTGAAGATGTTCCATCATCAATTTTTCCTAGTTCTTCTTGTTGTTGAATGGAAATGGAGGAAATGGACGAAGTTTCCGATCTAGGCTTTTCAGCTGAACAATCTATTAACAATAAAAGATATACTATTAAAAACAATTCAATATAGTGTAAGGTGAAAAACCGAATTGATACGCACGAGACTATTTCTAATTAATTTTACACGAAGAAAACTGAAAACTACTTCCGCATGGAATTTATTTATTTGGATTACATTTGACTGAAGATTTAGTTTAAATTTGGCTTCAACCTTGGCCAAAAGCTCGGCAATATTTGGCTTATAAGAATTTTCCAAACTTCCAACTGAGTTTCAATTGAGTGCCAAGGTTTTGCCCCAAGCAAATGCCCAATTTAGGCACAATTATTTTCCCAAACTTCTGCCGAACTAATACAATTTTTCGAAATTTGAACTCGAGACTCATGTCCGCAAGTCTGGGATCTATCCCCGAAGCCACATTTTAATTCACACAAAAGCAATAATATAAATTGAATAGGAGTACCCAGGGCCAATGATGCCCTATATAGCTCTCGCCCATTCTAAAACGCCCCTCGCCTGAATATATATATATAAACAAATGCAGGAGTGCAACTTTTATAAACAGAGAAAATGATATCAGCGGCAACTCTGCCTAGGGCACTTTATGTATTAATAAAAAATAAATATATATTGAAAGTAGTACCGTTTTTTGTTTTACTGAAATTCAAAGGATGTTTAAGTATTGTCTGTGATATTATTCGTGGTTTCTTCGACAAATCGGCTTTAACTGTAAAAATAAAAAAGTAAATTATTAGTTTAAAAGATGTACTATTAACATTGTAATATAAAAAAGTATAGCTTTCATACATGAGTAAATATTGACATGTTTGCTAAAGTAGAAAGGACTTAAAATTAAATCGCTTTTTACAAAATTGTAATGCACTATAAGAAAAGCGTTCATTCATTCTAAGACTAAAAAAATCGCTTTCAAAGGAAATGTTTGTCCAGTTACATAAAACATTATTATAAGCTCATGCGTAAGCACCCTTGATAAGAAAAGTACTATTCGGAAAGTCATTATTTTTGGCCCGTGAGCAGGAAAGACACTTTACTCTCGTTCTTAATAACGTAAAGATGTTAATAAGTCTATCTCGTATAAGTAACAGTAATTTATTTTCTAATGAATATGAAAGCTCAAAATTATCCTGATAGTTAAACTGACCCGAAATAGTTAAAAACTTTAAACTGTATTCTTACCTTCAGCAGATTCAGCTTTGGTTGATATAAAGGGCAGTTTCCTAAATTTCCTTTTCCTTGGATTTTGTAATTGTACTTCTGTTTAGAATGATTTCCAAATTGAATTAAAGATCATTTTAATTAGAATAATTATAATTAATATAAATACACAATAAATGCTGCAACTCGCTAATGTCTAGTGTGCATACTTTATCTGTGTGAACTTTAGCATACCCGCATGTGCATAATTATTAGCTACTTTATACGCGCTGAAAATGAGTAAAATACAACGTTTATTGTGCGCCCATGAAATAGAAACTTTTTTTTTTACGTTCATCTTCAGATTCGGTGGTTTCAGATAACAATATTCTATTTTCGGATTGCCTTTCTTCTACATTACTTTGTACAAGATCATTTTGTTTTCGTAATGAAGTATGAAGTCCTAAATAATAAAATACAATTAGTATGATTTTTACATTCAGCATCAAATCCACTGAACTAAGATCATAATCTTTTAATTTGTATGTTTATCTTTTAAGAGCATAATTCTGAACACTAACACACGTACATGTCACGCACACATGCTATTAGTGTCGCCAGCTTTCGTAAAAGAGAAAGAGACAAACATATTTTATATTAGTTGTGTTTGTACACAACTAATATAAAACAATATCGTATGCTCCGTGATATTGAAATTATCGTCATATAACCCTTTAAACTTCAACTTCACTCTCATGGTGCATAATATACTGTATATAAAAGAAATCAAGAATAAATATTTTATAATTTTGTTTTGATAATATAATATTCTGTATTGATAATTACTGTTCGGTAGATCTGAAGAAAATGGATAAATTAAAAAAAAAGAAGTTTATAATTCTCACCCTCATCAAATTCGACGTTGTTAGTTTCAGAAGACAATATGATTGATTTTTGTTTTAATTCAAACTGCTTTTCTACTGCAGAATCTTTCAAAATGAAATAAAATTACATATATTAGTTATTACAAATATTAACAATACAATATTAATCTTTAGAGGACAAGATACTTTTTCTGTGATATCTGTAGCTTAATAATACAACTGTTTAGTTTATGGTAATCAGTTTATCATAAAGTAAATTTTAACTGTAAACAATTTTAATGGGCAAAATATTTTTTGTCCACTTATAATTTGTTGAAAGCTATTAGTTGTCAAATACATAACCGCGGTTGATGAAAATATTTTAAATTGGCGACTCCAGAAACGTTTTTACATAAACTCTGGAATAAAAATTAGTTTATAGTAGATATACCGATTTCTCGTCCTCCAAAGTTTAATAAATTAAAAATGAATAGTATATTACACAACTAGTGCGATAAAATGATTGGCAACGAGTGTTGTTATCACATGAGTTGCCAATCATTTTTCGCACGAGTTGAGTACGCTATTTTTCTGTAGAGAGTGCGGAAAAGGGCACTTTTTACACATGCATGTAAAATGTTATTTACACATAACATTACAATTGTTACATATTAAAACAAAAAACATTTTTTTCTTACCCTCAGTTATAGATTTGTTGGTCTCACACAACAAGGTTCTACTTTGTACTATTTCATTTTCCAATTGACCTCCTTTTTTAATAACGTTTTCTTCTGTATCATTTCTTAAACCAGCATCTATTTAAGTAATGATATATGGTTCATTTATGATTCATATCTATCATATTTACATAATACTTAAATGAGGATTTATGTTTATATTTTAATATATGTATATAACACGTTATTGAGGCAATCCTATATTCAACTAAAGAATTAGACATATTTTTTGTTCACTTAAAATCTAATTTTATTTATAATTTATTTTTACGTCTGTTTAAGTTAATATCTTTTTTTTTTCATGAGCAAATACAGATTTTTTGCGTCAAAAAAGTATATATCTGATAAAATAATTAGAGTGTTTTGGTTTTGTGCCAAGAAATAATTTCTTTATCTATTGAAACCTCTTTAACTTGCTAACTGCATTTTAAACTATTTTTTATATTGACTTTTTCTAATACATTTACTATAATATATATTATTCCATCTTAAGTACAGTCTACTATTAATAATATAAATATACCTTCAATGGAAATATCATTATTCTGCGATTTTCGTTGCTGATTTTCACCCACATTATCAGTCTCATTAGAAATCAAAGTGATAATTTTCAAATGATTAGTTTCACTCACATCGATTTCAGTTTCTTCTTGATTTTGATTGTCAATATTGATTACAACTGGCGTAGATTCTAAAATTGTTTCTAGTTTCAGATTACAATTAATTTAAATGTGCAAAATTGAAATGTATATACAAATAAAAAAATGTATTACATTTCTTTCTTAATTTTTATTTTAAGAAAAGATTTTTAAGGTTACCGTTAAAAAAAGATTTTTACCGCTTACCACTTAAGTGGTAAGATCTTACCATTTGAAGTGGTAAAATCTTACCACTTAAATAGTACGTAGTGCAACTTAAATGGTACCGGGTACCACTTGGGTTCTTACCACTTAAGTGGTGCAATTTAATTTTCTCAGTATAGGATATTTGTAAATAAAAAATCTTTTTTTATAATGAAATCTCTTATAAAGTTTAAGTTATTTACTCTAAATAATTGTGTCGAACTAACAGTTTGTCGCTTCGTAAAAAACTGGAAGATTTAGCATTGCAATGGAAAACTGGCAATTTTGGAATTGCAATGAAAAGCTGAAAGATTCAGAATCGAATCTTTCAGAGCTTTTTAAGTTAAAAGTTATTTTTATAAATTCAAACTGTTAGAAATGTGCGAAAGTACAAATAAGAACTGAACATTAAATGGGCAATTAATTTGTTCATATAAATATTCAGTTTGAAACAATATTTTAACATATTTAAAACGGTTGGAAACTATAAAAATCATTGCGATTATGAACCTATTTTTCGTATGACACGTGTAAAATCGTTTCTTTCTTACAACTGAAATTAACCAAATTTTAATTATTACAAAATTACAATAATATATTGTACAGATAATCAATTATCTGTTATTCACTACTTTCTGCATTTCAAAATTTAATCGAAACTTAAAAGAACCTAATACAATGCAAAGCATTATTATACTGAGATTAAATTATTACGCTAAAAGTTAAAAAAATGTTTCCTAAAAAGGTGAAGTCGTGTTTTAATTTATAATCACAATAACCAGAAACTCATTAAAGCAGATTGGAATGCTATCATTTGAATAAAGGTTTTGATAAAAGGCGGATTAAGATTTTTAAATATTAATCTGTTTCAATACTTTCATTTTTTTAATCTGTGTTTACAGATTCAAAATATTACATAATGAAAAATGAAATACGAGAAAGAAATTTGAATATGTTTCTTCCTATTGAAAAGTAACATCGTATATAATTAATTTCAGTGAAACATTCTTAATGCAGTTTGTCGGATTGGTAATTTATGTTATGAATAATGAAATATAAATTAAATAAATACAATCACTTTATATATAGTTTTCCGAATACCGAAGTTAATTTTAATTGATAATTTAAAGAAAATAATACTTCTTAATTCACATAAAAATATTTGTTTATGTTTATAATTTATTATTCACTTTTAAAAAAATATATCAAATAATATTAAAATAAAGTAAAGTATTCCAACAGATTCATATTTAAACATCTTAATCTGCCTTCAAAATCAAAACAGAGATTAAAATGGTTGCATGCCAATCTGCTTTAAGAAATTAATGGCAGACATGTATTAAATTAAATACAACGTAAAATACTTCTGTAAAATCAATATTTTACTAAGTCAAAATATTTAAAACGGTGACAAAATAAATTGGAAATTATAATATTAATTAAATTGAAAACTTATTTAATAGTATTCATGGTCTACAATAATAAAAAAAACATATTTGCATACCATGGCAGTTGAAATGCGTCTTGAGGCGTATTTTTGACTTTTTCTTGTCACTGTCGCTTTCAGAACTAGTTGTTGATAATATCCTTTGTTTTCGGGATCTTTTTCCTCTACCATATTTGTTATCATCTGTAGTAACATATGTAGGGTCTTCTGCTCTCTTTCTTGCAGATTCCAAATTTTCTGTAGAAAATTAAACGATTTTATAATAATTATGTTGTTTAATATTATTTATAAAACGTTATTTACCACAATACGCTTCTACGTTAACTGGTAGCATATTCCAGTTTTCGTAATTTGGAGTTTCCAATGTAGGATTACGCAACAGCTTTTTCAATCGAATAGAACTTTTTGGCCACCAACAAAACGTTTTATCATCTTTTTCTACAATCCAGGACTTGGCTACTTCATTACATTCATCATCTGAATCGATTGAATTTTCTTCATTCGTCACAAACCTTACAACTGCATAACTCATTTTTAATGTTCACTATTTCGATTTATCTGTTAATTTAAATAAAACTTTTTTTATTAATTTAGTACGAAATTAAAAGCATAAAACATATGATAACATTGTGTACAGGTAGTTCAATAATTATGGTTTTGAAAAACGGAACATAATATTAAATACAACTAACTGCATTTGTATTTGAATAAAAAATATTATATTTGATCATATATCGAAAGGCTTTTATTCATTGCTTATATACTTACCTTAATTAAACACTTTCAAATTACTTGTCATGAAATGTACATGCAGGTATAAAATCAAATTACGATCGATTATAAATTTTTATTACTTTAGTTCGAGCACAGCAATTTTTGAGATACTTTTCTTAAACAGAAATTTAATAATAGCTTTGAAGTAGATGAGAAGATGTTTTCTGTTTATCGTTTCATTTCAACTGTGAACTATTCGTAAAATTATGTTCGTGTATACAAACAAACAGATAGGCATAATTCCATATTTATAGTAGCTGTGAAACTATTTCTTAAAAGTAATAGGTACCACACTGATAAATGTAAGAAACTGCCCGTTATAATTTTCTATTAAAACAACAATTAGTTATTTAGTGAACCAATCAATCCTTTTAATCATTATTTACTTTTGAATAAATAATTTGTTTTTATCATAAATATTATATTATTTATAATAAAGGTAAGTCTTTGCAATAATCACGTTTTTGCTATTTTTTGTTGAATATCAAGAATATTAACACACTCAAAAAATTTTAAATATATAGACTCCTCGTATGAAAAACTATATCATATAAAAATTTCAATTTTAATTTTCATAATATTGTTTTTATGACTTACAATTATTCCATCTTTCATTACATTGCTATTGAAATATTATTTTGATAAATTTTTAAACAAATCTTTTTTTTTAAAAAAAACTTTTTTCCTTCTATAGATTTTTCTACTTCGTGTTTTTTTCTTATCGAATAATCTTAGAAAAATTCTACAGCTAAAATTAAACTTACAAAAGATAAGCACATTTTTTTAAGCACAAGTGTTTTTTTCTCAATTTGCTACCTGTATTTCAGAAATTTCCAGATGTACTGCTGATAGTAATAATAAATAAGTATATACAATTGAAGAGGTTTAAAGACAATTTAAACGGATTATCTATTTGTTATAGAATTGTTTTTGACTACGGTCCATTAAGGTCAGTTTCTATATAAATATATATTTTCTCTCTTTTATCAGCTAATAAGGTAATATTGCAAATTTTTATTTTAAAATAGGCAATAAAAGTGAAATTTTGTCATTTATTATTGAATATATTTCTTCGATAATCCTTCTGAGTTATACCTGCCAGAAAAATAGAATAATATATTGTAACACAAAGAGGTCTTTTCATCGCTTCAGTTAAAAATCTAAATATCAAGTGTGTTATATACATCAAAAACAGGTAAAATTTACATTAAATATAGTTTTTTAATTAATCAAAAATAAATTAAAACATAGTCACAATTATTTGTAATTAATTATGGGTATTATGAATATTACGTAAGGTTATACATAATATGAGAAATACGCATTTACTTCTTTTATATAAAATATATTTTTGATTATTTGAATCTGTAGTTAAAAGAACACTTTTATGAATTGAAAATTAGCTAGTACGAAAATTATATGAATTGCACGTTTAGAACAGAACAACTTTAGTTCAAATAAAAAAATTTTAGATCAAACAAAACTTTATACAAAAAATTAAATGCAGACGAAAATAATTATTCGTACATGAAATTCATATACATTGAAAATAAGATGCTGAAATATTTTGATACATTTGATTTTGAATTACGAAAAAGAAAAAAGTTAGATTAAATGACATGTATTTAAATTGCAATTTAAATATAAAAAACAAATATATAAATTGTACATTTACGGCTAAACATTTTTTATCAAATGTTTCGTTAGATTAGACGAAGTTTATGAAAAAATAATGTTTAGATTTTTTAGATAGTTTATATAGGTATAAATAATGTATACTATTTAAAAAGTATTTTAAATAAATGCTTAGCTAAACCAATGCTTAAAGAAAATAAACTTTTAGATTTATTAAATAAATAGTTCTAACGAAAATTGGACAATAATAATTATTGACGACAAACACAATTTTGGAATTTTGTAAAAGATATATATCAGTCTTTTAGACTAAAAGTACTTCAGCGGAATTGTATATTTAGAATACATATGGGAATTATGTAAAAGAAACATTAGATAAAATGAACTATATCTAAAAAATCGTGTATACTATTATGAATTTATACATGAAATAGCTTTTAAGTAAAGAAAACAATTAGGTTCAATGGAATTGTATATAAAGAGGAAATTAGGTAATAAGAAATGTAGAAAAAAATATTTTTCTATTGAAAAAAGTGTATATAATATAATCTTGTACACGATTGAAATAAAATTTGAATAGATAAAAACGTAATATGAAATATAGATTCTTTGATTATTATATGAAAAATGTTATAATAAGAATAATTTTCAGGCTATTTGAATTTTAGAGACATTTAACGTTTAGATTAAATAAAATTTAGAGCATGTACAGCCACCCCCAATTTGTTTTTAAGTGTACTTTTATGGGTTAAAATACAAAATTGCAATATCAATAATTTGCATATAATTTCGTATTTCACTATAGTTTATTCTTTCAGATCATATTCGTTTGTAAGACAAATAATATAATCGCAATGCCCAAGGATTTTTGTTTGCTTTCTACAAGACGTCAAAGTTTTTACGCTAAAAAGAAAAGTGATCTTTTTACAGATCACTTTGAACAATTGGAACATGGAGCTTCTTCTAATATTGAGAAATCGATGGAAGATCCAGCTCATAATATGGACGAAGAAACTGGATATCATACAATGGGTGATGTTAATATGCTGCCATATGATTCTGGAGATTATGAATCCAATTCTAATGAAGTTCAATCATGTCCTTGCAAAGAATGCAGAATAACTCAAACTGAAAATATTAGCGAAGAAGATGATAATCTAGATTCAGATGAAGAATTTGCTTGTGATTCTGATCTTGATACAATATTGGAATTGATGTCCGATGACAGTGATGATGGAATTCAAATTAATGTTGATATTCCTATGAATTCTGATGATGAAAACTTCAGTACTCCACAAAAAGATACGCACAATATTTCACAGAATCTAATTTCTTCAATAGGAAAAGCTCTGATAATATGGAGAAGAGTTTTTAACATTTCAATTATGACATTAACTGCATTATTAATAATATTGAGATTACATGGTCATGAAAGTGAGTTACCTAAAGATGCAAGAACATTATTACAAACGCCAAAAGATACATCCGAAAAAATCGAATATTTTGACAGTGGCAAATATGGACATTTTGGTATTATGTACGCAATCGAAAAAGCTATTAAAAACAATTTAAACGTGTCATCGCGCATACATCTTAATGTACATATTGACGGCCTACCTCTTACAAAATCTTCGAAACGCAGTTTCTGTACGATTCAAGGCGCTATAATTGATCCTTTTATATGTAAACCATTTATGATTGGAGCTTTCTATGGCATAAGTAAACCAAAGAATGTGAATAAGTTTTTGAATAATTTAGTTGTAGATTTGAAACATTTAGAAGGAAAGGAAATCATAATAAATAACTCAACTTTTAATATAAAATTGAACGCTATTATATGCGATGCACCAGCTCTAGCTTTTATAAAATGTATTAAGTATTTCAATGGTCACTATGGATGCCCACGTTGCGAGCAGAAAGGGGTTTTCTTAAGAAGGCGAATGACGTTTCCAGATGTTAAGTCTAGCTTAAGGAATAATGAATTCTTCAGGCAAAAAAAACAACGGGAACATCATCTTGGCACCACAGTGTTAGAAGACCTAGATATTGATATGATATATGATTTTCCTATTGATTACATGCACTGTGTGTGTCTAGGAGTAACAAAAAAAATTCTCAAGATTTTGTTAAAAGGTGTATCATCAATGCGACTTAACGCTGAAGATATTATACTCCTCTCAGATATGTTGTTGCATTTACGAGCCTTAATTCCTGATGAATTCGGTAGAAAACCCAGAAATATTCTAGATCTTCATTTCTGGAAAGCTACAGAATTAAGGCAATTTTTGTTATATACTGGGATGGTTTTACTGAGACATTTTCTATCTAAAAAGCAGTACAGGCATTTTTTGAAGCTGGTAGTTTCTATTAGGATTTTATGTGATAAGCGTTTATGTCAAGATCAAAATAGATTTGCTAAAGACTTATTGGACAATTTTGTATCTGATTTTGCTAAATATTATGGCCCTGAAAATCTAACTTATAATATTCATAGTTTAATTCATATACCAGATGATGTATTGAAATTTGGAAATTTAGACTGCTATAGTGCATTTCCATTTGAGAATGCAATGCAAGGAATCAAAAATAAAATATGCCCCAATAATACCAGCTTAGAACAATTATTAAATAGAACAGTAGAGGAATACAAGATCAGTAATATTCAGGAAACGGTCGCATATCCGTATATAAAATTTGCGCGCAGGACTAAAAAGAAAGGTAGTAAAGACATCATTTCGGTACAATTAAAAGGATACATGGTTGGAACTAAACCGAAAGATAATATCTGTATGTTAAAAAACAACAAATTAGTTCAGATCAACAGAATAACTAAAGACAATGAAGATATTTATCTCCACGTCCAGAATATTGAAGATAGTCGCCCATTTTTTTCTTCACCTTGCGATTCAAGGGACATCGGAATTCATGCTGTGAACGTTACAAAATTAAGTAAAGAGACTGCGGTATCCATCAATGATATAAAAAGAAAAATGGTTAAAGTACCATTATATGAAAAACATGAACTTTTAAAATCGTGCGAAAAATACCAAGAGTATGTCATGATTCCACTAATGCATAATGACAATGGTAATTATTGTATATTCGTACTTCTTATTATATCTGGCCATTATAAATAACATTTTTAAACTTATTATACATCTACACGGAAAAATGTTTAACTGATTCCGTTAAATTTTATCTACTATATCTGTAGCTAAAATATTTAACTAAAACAGATATATAATTTAGTTAATACACCAAATGTTTAACTGAAAGAGCTAAACATTTATCGCGCTCAGCTAAAAAATATTTAGCAGTGTTAAATTTTGTGTCGTGTAATATATATATATTGATTTAATATTTTATATAAATATTATATATAGATTACAATTTAATAATTAAATTTTCTGTCTTTGTATAGAATTAGCGAATTGGATGTAATTAATAACTCCATGAATGACTTTTCCCTGTCAAGCAATGATAAAATCGTAATCAGAAAAAATTATCTTATATAAGATAAGTTTTGTGCCTTCGAATTCCAGTGCTAATGGCAAGCTAATGTGGACATGGTTTTTTCAACTATTTGCAAAATACACTGCTTTTTAATACACTCTGTATGTATTCATTAGTAAGGGAATAACTATATATTCTACGATATATTAATGTATTTTTAAATGCAGGTGTTACAAATATGCTGGCCGCAAAATATATGCTGAATTTAAAAAACAAATGTATGGATTATAACGTAAAAGAAATAGAAACGTATCAGAAATTGGCTCGCGCTAAGAAATACTAAAAAACTGGAGGAATGAAAATATGATTTATCAGTTTGTGAGTATACAACTAATAAGATTAAATAGCACGTTTTATTAAAATGTAATCATTTTGTTTTTGTAATGTGATTTGTTTGATTTGAATTTATTATAGCTTGTAGATGTGAGCGGATTTTTTTACAAAGTTTGCTATAACAGCAGTATACTATAAATACATAATTTTGTTTGTAATGTTACATAATTTGTTACAGTAATTTAACGAATTATAGTTTCAGTACATAAAAATCATACTCAATTATATACTATCAAAATATATTGTTCTAGTTAGAAATAAAACTTTTATTTTACAGAAATATTTTGTTAAACACAGAGGAGGTGCGTGTTCCAAGTACTAGGCATATAATATTTAAAAAAAAAAGAAAAGTTTTTGTTCTGTTTTGCCCAAACTATTACTGATGTTTATATTATATTATATAAGGTGAACCTCATAAATAAATAAGGACCTTTAGGAACAATGAAATAATGAAATAATTCTTTTGGGACTTATTCTAAAAAATCTGTTTCTTTTGTCATTAACTGACGTTTCGTTCTTTCAGCAAGAACCAGATCTGTCGTAAATATTTTAAGCAGGGTAAATATTGTACACATTCTTAAACTTAAATATATACGTTTCGTTACTGAAAACAGATGAATATTAAATTTCATTTCGTTGAATCCTAATTTCGTTTGCTTAATTTTTTAAATTACTTATTTAAACGATTAATGTTTATATAATCCAATTATTGTAATTAGGGGAAATGTAATTAAAGAAAATAAATCAAGTTATTCTTTCAATGATATTAATTTCTCAATTCATACCTTCTCCTTGATCCAACAAACCTATACACAATACAATATTAATATGGCTATTAATAATGTGGTTCTGCAGCAAAGCCACAAAAAGTCCACCGTTATGTTCTCATTATAATGCACACTCTATATTATGAAAAATAAGATTTGAACAAGAATGAAATAACAGATGTGGCATACTGGGGGTACTATAGTGACTGTATACATTAAGGGGTGCTTTGTACAAAATTATGGTGCCAATGTAGCACATAAATACACGTGTGATAAGTAACTATACGATATTAGTATAGAATACAACAATAATAAATGTAACAACGCGTAAATTCTGCCTGGGTTCCGCATGAGTACTTTTCGATGTCCGCCTTCCTTAAAACACTAGATAATGTGTCATGTCGTTGTAGTGCAACAGAATATTTGTTGTGGTATATTAGTAGTATGATAGTGGCACTTTATATTACAAGAAAATTTTTCAAGAATAATGTGGTACCAATGTAGAGCATTCATAATAACACTACGTGGTACCACTGTAGAATACAAAAACGAGAAATTTAATAACGCCCGAATTCTGCTTGTGTACCGCATGTGTACTCACTATACTACACGTGTGGTTCCACAGTGGTATTAATGCGGAAGACAATGTTGACTGGGTTTAGTATAAGAGAAAAAAAAGTAGCTTTATGTTCAAAAGACGATAAGAGATATATATTAGAAAATTGCATAGATACACTACTATGGGGACATAAAGACATAAAAATGATAAAATAAAAAAATGATCATACCTTATCTGTTTTGTATATTTTCCAATGCCATATCAATGATTCCCATTTGGTTTTCTGGCATTTGATGCCTCGTCTCCATCGACTTCATCAATACCTTCTTCTCCATTATGTTGTGTTTGACTAATTGTCGCCGGCATGAATGGCGCGTGTTGACCCTCGTCAGCGGTTGATGGATGTTCAAACAGTTCTCGGATACTTAGGTTTACGTCTATTTTATATTCTGGTATATCATATCGCCATTCAACTCCGAAACTTTTAAACAAATCAATTATCTCCGCTACTGCAGCTTGTCGCGCATATCTCCGCTCTTTTAACTCGTTACGGAAATCATTCATGATTTCAATATTTTTTTTGATAACCAGCTCCAATGCTATTCGTTTCTCTCTTAACTCATTAATTTTTAAATTGCATTGCTTGAACAATTCAATGCGATCATTTCTGTATCGTTCACAAAGAATCTTATCATGTAAACATATATCAAATTCTTTGTTTATACCATATAAGAATGCTACATCGCGGTGTTGTTTTGGTCCAATCCAATTTAATTTATAGTTATGCAGTTTCCGTTCTGCAATCATATCTCTCAATCTTTGGCATCGCTGTTTTTGATGCACATACTGGTGTATTAAATCTTCTAATTGCCATTTATAAATGCTTTCAGTTTCCAAAATAGAACAGATTGCTGCTTCATCTAGTCTTTCTTGCTTAGAGTTCGTGTTTAACAATGCGATTTTTCGCGCTTCGAGAAATTCAACAATACAAGACATTTTTCACTTTGAAAATGATTATCACTTTTAACTTTGATTACTGACATTTTTTAATTCACGAGCTAAACTTTATACTCTAATAACGGGATAAATGGTGAATAAAAATAATAGAGGGGGATGATTTCAAAATTGGAAAATGGGGGAAATACATTCTAATTTATTTCAGTTTTCGATTACATTCTAATTTATTTCTGTTTTTGATTACATTCTAATTTATTTCTGTTTTCGATTAC
>JABFOZ010000011.1:0-17991 GCA_022817625.1 Calliscelio sp. ZL-2020 | reverse complement strand
TTATCGGGGAAGGCATTACACTCATGGTCAGGGCCCTTAAAGATTGCATGTACTGGACCAATAAAGGGGTTCCTAAATGGACAGCCTCAGTTAGGCCCTATTATAGACCTATCTAGGTATGCCTTAATATTTTTCGTAATTCGGGCTTGCCTGTCCAGGACCCGTTTTCAAATCTGGGCAAACCCTGACAACTTTTACTAGCGCTAATTTGAAAAAGTTGTTTAACGGAACTGTTCGTACAAAAATGACGATTAACATCAATATCTTGGAAAAAAATTTGCTGCATAAAATCAATCTTTGAAACTTCTTTTATATGTAGCTAAAAGGAAAAAGTCGAAATTATGTTTTTTTTACGTTTTTATAAACATTTATCATAACAGTCCCGCGCGGAAAAATTAAATCTAGCCAGCCAGACTCTTGCCAGACTTTTGCCAGACTCTGACCAGACTCTTGCCAGACTAAAATCAGTCTGGCAAGACTGTTTTTAGTCTGGCACATGTCTGGATAGAGTCTGGCAAGAGTCTGGTAAAAGTCTGGCTAGCCAGACTGTTGCCAGACTCTGTCCAGACTTATGCCAGACTAGTTTTTTCTGCCTGGGGTGTCAGCACAATCAATCAACTTATTCTAGATATTTATTTTATAGTTTTGAACATTAATTATTATTACCATAAAACAAAACAAAAGAAAGAGGGTCTTACGTATGGCGCAGGAATAGATATATTATAAAAGAATATTTTTATTGCCAATTTTTCAACGAAACCACACGTAAAAGGAAATAAAACTTTAAACCGTTATATCTCGAAACTTTGTTTTGTATGTTTGCTAAACTGCGGGGTGAAATTTTGAGAAAAGTTTCCTACTGATTTTGATGATTTTTGGTTCCCTATGTCTACAATACCTTTTTCTATGATTCTGTAGAACAATTTTTTAAAATTTTGTTTTATTCAAAAGTTACAACAATTTAAACTTAAAAAATGCTTAATTTTGCCTCGTCTTTTGACATATCAATTTTAAATCTACATAATAACTTTTGATTAAAACTAATAAATATAAAAAACTACCTTCAGAATTTCACCCCGAACATGGACCTTTTTGGACATTTTTTTTTGTTAATAAAATTATTGATTTTTGAACAAATTAAAAAATATTTCCTAATTCATTATAATGGCATTAAGGGTTATTTGTACACAAACATTAAGATCGATTCATAAAAAAATTTTGTATTATAGCCATTCTGCCGAACAGTTCCCTTAAAAAAACATTTTGTGTGCAAAAAGGCTTTTTTGCCTAGATTCTCACGTTCGCGTCTGAGTGAGGGGAAATATATTGTCTTCCATACAAATGTCATGCCGGTAAAAGCAGATTGGCGTGTGGCGTGCTATTCGCATGATATTAAAAAAAATAAAAACAAATTCATATTTTATTTTATTTAAATATTTCATTTTCATTTGTATGGGTGAATAGTTGACTCGAAAACGAGTCAAGAACGAATCTGAAACGAGTCAAATGTCTTGTGGGTGTTTATCAATGGGCAATACAATGCAGACATGATGTCAATTCCATTTCGACATTTAATCCACAGCTATTCCAGATAAATATCCAGACTCAGCCCAGATTTCAATCCATTCTTAATTTTTGCGTACGAGAAATTAATGTGCCAGTGTTAAAAAATTAATTTAAATTGATTGTAACTCAATTCCTGGAGACATGATAATAAAGTACAAATAAAAATCTTCATCATCTCCAAAAATGCTAGCAGAATTCAGAATTTCATTATTGCGTTTCCATTGAAGAGTATGAAAATTAATACGACAATCTTCGTTGTTATTCTTGTCTTTTCTTCTTTTTGCCACAGTTTTATGTTCAGATTTTTTTTGTGAAAGAATTGCTCCACTTGTATCCACTTCTAAACTTTCTAAATAGTTTTTGTCAGCTAATAGAAACAAATCAAAATGTGTTAGACAATAAAATGTAGTATTATTTTAAAATTTATAATATTTTAAATACTAATAAAAGTATCACGAGAGTACACTGCACCGGGCATTTAGATTATGCTAATATCACAATAACAATACAAGATTATAATATTTAAATTATTAAATCTAGTTATTCTAAGTCAATACAATTTTCATAATAAAAAACTTAATTTTTAAATCAAGTCAGGAAAACACATTTTTCACAGTTATGTTAATATCATATAAAATGTAAGATTTAGTGAATTTATCAAGTGAAGTTCAATCAAGATTATTGTATTACGCGTCTCTTACTCGAGATCAAACTTGTAATTTCCTCGCTTTGCCCATTTTTGCCACACAATTTTAAAGATAAAAATATAAGATATTCCGTCATGTAACGACTACTACTCTCCATCGGTCGGTTCCCGCGTTGTTATATTTCGAAATATTGCTGTAAAATTAACTCATTGAGAGAAGTTTCATATCCCTCTTGAATTAACACACGCAACGAACACAAACGTTAAACCCCGCCCAGAAATGCTTTTCAAACGGTAACACTAACATATGCACAGTAGTTCCCACGGAGACGGTTAGAGGCGATCGTCGTTCAACTTCACTTTTTAAGTTCTTACAATTGAAGAGTTGCATTTAATACGACCATGAGTTTCAAAAGCCCATTTTGAGAAAATTAACCCTTCCTCCGCACACATATCCACAGTAACCAAATTTTCGCACTGGTGTAGATATCTATCCCGCACATTCAAATGTGTTTACCGCCACTAGGAATTGTCAAAATTAATATAAATAATTCATCAAAATTTTGTAACGTCGCACATTTACGTTTCGCTGCCACAACTCGTTTTGAAAACCCACTGTATGGGTTTTCAATATCAAGAAATCTACACAGTGTGAGTAGGTTAAGATCAAAGATTTGAAAATGAGTAAAAAGATTTATTACTGATAAAAGTAAAGTAGTTATATCAGCTAAATAATAGTGTTGCTTAAAGAAGTGTATTCTTATTATTTATAATGAGTACACCCTCTTTACATCTAACTTTACACATAATAGTCTTGTTGGAGTTGATTTTGTTGGAGTTGCAAATTATAGACCTATTTTAACTATGATTATTAATTTCGACTGTTTCTTCAGGATAGAATATAAAAAGAAAAATACCTTACCACATTTTGAAACAATCGTTGCATTATACCATTTTGTTCCCCATTTTGCTTTGACAGATACTCCATTATTATTACAGACTTTTATTTCATCGTCTCTTAGAATACTTGTTGTTCGAGAATCACCTTCATTCCACAAAATTAAATAAAACATAATTTATATTTGCTAATTTTAGTTCTGATTTTATATCTTGATTCCCTACTCAAAACTTGTGATAATATATATCATATGTTATTATTAATGATTTATTCGAGGCTAACAACTGTCATAGTGTTCGAAAGCTGTTTCTGTCATATGTTAATATAGAATTTTAAATGTTGCATATTTAAAGCAGACAAAAATTATAGCATCGTACTTACATATTTATTTTAGACATGGTTTATTTTAAATAATTCAACATTTTTCTTTTCAGTATATCATACGAGATACATTCAAAATACTTACACATTTTAAATGTTTAAAAAAATTAAATATTGTATTTTATCTCATATGGTTTAATTGATTCTTATATAATTGTTGTGATCATTCTTAAGCCATAAAATATTTAATAGAAATATTAAAATAACAAATTTATAAAAAAAACGACAAATTTTATTTGTACATATCAGACATTCGAATACCAGTCAACTTATTGTACGACGAAGCGTTGCTCGCAAATTCGAACATATCTATCATAAATATAGTATATTTCCTACGATAATATAAGACCTATGTTAATGTTTTTTGTTCTATAAAATAATTATTGTAACGCGTGTTACTTATTCGCGGATCAGCCGTCACTGAAGATCGATAATCATCGATCATTTTCGGTTGAGTTTGGGCGAGCGGCCAATTGCTTGTCGCGGGGCTGTTATCACTCGAGGGATAACTGCAGCCCGACGCTTTTATTTCCCGCCCTTATTAGTTTTCTTTTGTGCCACTTTTATTAGTATTTTGGGCCTCAAACCCCTCATTATTTCGTGCCGCGAGTGCCACGATCGAGTGGTCCACTTGCCGCCAGAAATCCTGCACTTTCTCCCCTGCTTTGCCACCTGCACTGTCCTAATCATATTCTAGGAAGCTCCCGGATCCCGAATACGTACTGCAAAATTCCGATGAGTAAGTCAATTTTTGTTATTTTTTTGTTTTGTGCACGTTTGTCCGTCCTCAGTCGTGTCGACGAGAAAAGTCGTTCGCCAGCACCGCGAACTCCTATATCCCCCTTAATATTCATTAGTTAGAGTGTAAATTCCCCCCTAAAAGCAGAATCCACGGTATTTACACGAAATACTGTATGACATTACATATAAATTCAACATATACTTACGCAATAATAAATGATTTTCAACAATGCTTTTATTAACAATCGTATTCAAAAATTGGATTATTGAAATAAATATTTATAACTATAGAAAGAAACTTAATCAGCATTTTCGCGAAAAGTATATTTTAATATATAATAGAATAAATTATCTCTTGATTTAATACAGATTTTCTTTAATACAGACAATACTACAATACAGAATTTGACTGATAAAACGATTAGATGAAATAGTTTTAATTTTTATTCGCAATATAGAAATATAGCACATTAATAAGAAAACATATTCAACGAAAATATTTGATAATTTCTCTTTTGTTATAAATAAATGCTTAATCCAAGATTTCATTTGAATTCCACCAGCTTCTGGAATGTACACATTCAAATATTTTTGTTTTTGTACAATTGCATAATAGTTGATTCTACATCTGTCAGTTTGTAAGCAATCGTGGTTACCACAGTCACACTTATACACTTTTACAAAGTACGTAATGACACCGATGATCATGGTGTTATCTTCAACAAATTTGATGCACGAAGAATTGGTTTTTCGCTTACGCCTGTAAGATGTAGCATCAAACACAGTACCATCCTTAAAAATTCTATGAAACAGATGTAGTTTCTTGTATTCGATGTTATTAGAATTTAAAGTATTTGTAATTAATGCTGGTGTATTACGAATGATTTCAGAAGCGCCTATTACATGTAGTCCATCGGAAACATACTGGAGTTTTCTTCGTTTATTTGGTTGATTAACTTTGGCACAAAAGGTGTACGCTTGCGATCCTTCAACCAAAAATTCAGTTTTTATATTTTCTAGTCCAATGAACAATGATGCAGCATTAACTATTTGTAACCCAGCATGTTTAGTACCATGCACAAAGTTTCGGATTTGGCCATTTAGGTCTTCGAAATAATAGCACGATGTTACCCATAAAGGACCAAAATTTCGTACGTTGTCAGAAATATGGCATAGAAGATGCAAATTTGGAGTCATGTATTGCAAGCCATAAAGATGTTGAAACTGTTTTACATACTTATTAAGTAACTGATCAGCAAGTATAATTTCATCAGGTCTAACACTTTTTTGGCTCAATAAGTAAATACCAGTTACGAGTAATTTGTGGTGCTCAAAATATTCGGGTAACAACATATCTTCTAGCATGGGAACAGAATATACGAGTAGCCATGACTTAAATTCAGAACCTTTCCAAAATCCTATATCGGTAATACTTCGCGGATGTCGCTTTATAAATGACGGTGGACAGATGGAACAGAGCCGCTTGTTTATGATGTCGAGGTTGGCAGATAATGACCACACATTATTTCGATATTCAGAATCAAATAATAATTTCATAACATATTTAGTCACACCTAAATCTACACAATGAAGGTCATCTACCACAGTGGTTCCTATAAAGTCAGCGACGAAAAGGCTGAGAACTGTTGGTTCTTTTACTCCGAATACAGGTCGACCTTGATTAATTGCAAGTTGTGCATACTCTTTGGTTTCACGAGTTGTCCTTAAATTTAAATTTTCTTGATAAGGATAAACAAATGTATTATTTACACGTTGACCTTTCAGTTTACATTTAGCACATCCGTAACAACCGTTATATTGCGTCATATTGAAAAACTTTGCTTTAGCAGGTAAATCGCATGTCCCACAAATCACTATACCCCGGACAGTAAGGGGATTTTGTAAACTGGGCGTTTCAATCACAATTCCTTTGTATAATTGATCAAACTCGTCCAAAAAGCTCCGCATAAATACATTTGAAACGGGTTTCTTCTCTCCAAAACACAATCCGGCTAAAATTGTATTTTCCTTTTTGTTCCTTAACACTGGAGACAATTCATTAATTTTCAAGAAAAAAGGCCAAACGTTAAATTGAGATGACTTAAAAATCTTAACTCCATCTGTGTTCCACATAAGCGAAATATTAGATGGTTCTGCTAAAATGTGTCCTGGTTGAGAGAGTTGCTTATAAACTTCGGCGTCAAACATGTCTTCATAATTATCATTATTCATTTTGTTTCGGGTGAATCGATAGGTTAGATTTTGAACAAAATTTGGTCGTTTAAATAACATTTCTAATTGATTTATGATGGGTAATTTAATGAAAAAACTGACGACAGAGTTCCTGCATTTACTGCAAATAGAATCCTCATTTTCCAGAATATCCATGCATTCCGAGCAGAAAAAAATGCGTTCCAACGGACATTTAAATTGAGCCAGTATCTTTTGAAACGAATAGAGCGTTTTCTTGCAGGAATTCGGAAGAGGACAATGTAGGGTGATTAACTGCAATATATCCACCAAACAAGCACCAGACAATTTGTGACGCATTGTCACAGTTAATATTGCCAGGATACTTTCAGCTAAAGTAATTGGTGCGCCTTCAAAAAGAGGTTGATCCAAATCTGGTATAGTATCATTGTCATTCATTTCATCTTCGTCACTGTCATGGATACTGCTATCAGTTTGAGATGATTCGTCCCCTCCACTTTCATCTGATGATGTCTCTTCAGTATCGTCAGAACTGATAGTTACATCTAAAAATTCATGTTCGCTAATACTTGAACCATTATCTTCATTCAATTGATCATCGTGTATTTCGTTATCAACTGAAAATGTAAATAAGAATATAAGTAAACTAAAAACATAATTCAATAATCTAATAAATATCTCCGAAATAACAGCAAAAAATTGAGGTGAACTCGAGTAGCGGACAGTTTTCTCAATAAAGCTAAAATTCTATGACAGAAATTAATTTTGTTATCTAAGTTACGATCAAATTGTATTTATATTAAAATCCATTAAAAATGCTTGTTCTAAAAACAGGCTTTAGTACAGGCAATAAAAAAGAATGTTAAATATGAAATAAAATACAGATATAAATATGACAAAGTCAAGATAGTTATCAATTTTTGAAGAAATAGTCAATAATTGCCGGTGCTTTCAAAGTTTCATATTTATAATAAATTGAAGGAAATAAAGTAATGTAAATATAACAGATAAACAACTTTTTCATAAAAAATATATTTCATTTTAATTATTTCTTTTAATTTGTTGAACAATAATAATTTAGACTAATAAACTGATAAGCACAATATAAACACTACAATATAAAGAAATTATTTATACACTGCTTTTTCTGTAAATAATGTGTTGCATTTTAAACTAAGGAAACTGTGGGGCAATTTTAAAATATTCTTGGTACCACTTTAGTGCAAAATTGGTGCATATCTTCACAAATTTACCATTTAATATGTCAAAAATTGATGTAATTTTAGTGTAATCTTAGTGTAAAATTGGTGTATTTTTCAACAGGAAAATCGTGATGAAATTGTAGAGTAATCGCAGTGTCTCTTTGATGCAGATTTAGTACATGATCTTTCTACTTTTCTCCAATGAAATATATTTTGCGCCCTCGAGCAGAAACATTCATTTTTCCGCCCTCAAACGTGGGCGCCAATTTTTTCTTCTCTCGAGCGCAAAACTGAACATTGCGCCCGCTGTTTTCGGGTGCAAAGTTCCACCATTTTACGTACAAATATGATAAAAATATATGTTCGCATGTCGGGAGCAAAGTCAACATCCGTTCTTACAAGTAGCATTAGGACCTCGGTACCCATTTATGGTCCATCGGCTTCGCCTCGGGCCATAAAACGGTGCTTCAACGCAACTTGCACGAACGAAAATTGCCAGTTTTCGCCCTACATACGAAAATAACTATTTTTAATAATGAGAAATATATCTTAAAATTAAACAATAAACGATTATAATATAAAATGTTGCGTTTCGTTATCAACTTTAATAAGAGTAATTATATTTGTATCGTTTTTAATACATATTATTAATAATACATAATATTCTTAATATTATAGTAAACAAAGTTCTGATAGTTTTAGGTTCTAATTAAGAAAATCATTTTTACACTAAAGTTGGATAGTTTATTTTTAGTACCATATTATGGAACAATGAATGGGCCGTAACTTGAATATGGAATGAGCAACAATTTAACAATTGACTGTAACTCGGTATCAACTAAAAACTGTCCTTGCATTCGAAGTTCTTAATAACATTCATTACAATTTGCTATATTTATTTAAAATCCATTACTGAAAAGAATTAAATAAAAGAAATAGTTCAAAATTTAACTATTTGCAGAGTCTATGAAAACTACATTGTATATTATTTGAATACCTGTGTTAGCATCTACATTTGCATGATCCTCTGGATCAATTAAAGTTTCCACTGTTTCCGCATCACTATTATGAATTACCATTAATTATTATGTATTACTTTTATTATTATTCGTTAAAGTTTTCATTTTATTTATTAATATGCTTACTTGGTACATTGATTGTCATGTATATTAATATGAGCATTTGACGCATTACTACTCTCCGAATTATCAGGACTTCCGTCAGATTCGTCACAGGTTGAAGAATTTTCTTCTTCAATTTCTATTAAAACAATAAATATATAATAATATATTGTGCAACAAATAAAGAGAAATTTAAATTCTTGATGAATAGGGAAGATAATTATGCATTTTAAAACATCATTTTTCATATAGTACACAAGTTAGCCCGAAAGTTGCCGTAAAAATATTGCTTTCCATTAAGTTGTGTAAAAAATTATTGATTCTAAAATGAATTTAATACACTACAATGTATGCACTAACTACATTTGTTTTTAAAATATGATGAATATGTATAATTAACATTGGAAAATACCTTCAATGCTTAAGCGATCATTTTGGTTTCTTTCAAATACTCTTTGCGCTCGATATAAAGATGCACGAGACACCCCTCGAAAAAAGCGCCCTTTGTTATACATGGTATTATTATAAACAAATCTCTGAGTATAAATAATTAATTACAAATTTCGGATAAAAATATTTAACGTTAAGTCAAATTTCAATCACATTTCGTGTGAAAACAAAAGACTAACATTTAAATTAAAGTTAATTCTATTTAAAATGTATACAATATTAATTACTTTTCATTACAGTTAAAGTCATTTTGAACTTTATTAAAGCAGTTTCACTAAAACATATTTCAATTGTGTACAGAAAAGTGCTCCACGTTTGGACAATTGTTTTCGAAGACTCGCACGTTAAAACACTAAGATCTATAATTTTCAACAAATTATTTTAATTCGTTTTACGTTTGAAGCAGACTATAATACATAATAATAATTTGGAATAAAATTTACATATCCAAAATCGAATATTTTTTAATTGAAAATGGATGTTACAATATAATAATTTTCAAAATATAACTACTATTACAATTCTTAATTCTCGTTTAAATTCTACTGGTAGGAACACATGTAGTTACATTTTTATTTATTAACTTGAACTATATTTTTAGTTTCCTTGATACATTTTTGGTAATTGCAACTCAATAATTATGCTGACAAAAGTTACTAAAAATGTAAAAAAAGAAATTTGTGTCTAAATTCAACTATCTACGTAGAAGATTTTCCTGTGTAGTATTTGCATAAATTAAACAAATAATTAAATATTAGAAGAAGATTCACGAAGACTTAAACTGCAGTTTCAGCCACACGGAAAAAATTATATGGGTTTCTTTACAATACCAGTATGGTTAAAGCAATTTGGATGTTTTAAAAAGAAATATGTTTACTTGAACCGGAAAAATGTCATTTCAACCAGAAATATGCTTATCTAGAAATATGATTTATCTGGTTATATTAAACAGACAGTTTGATTCGTTCAGTTCAAACAGAAATTCTGGTTAATCCAACCAGATTTCTTGCTGTACCACCATACTTTTTTCCGTGCGTGAGAAGCAATAATTTCACCAATGAGCAAAACATGTAAATCTGAATAATTTAATGTATATCTTAAATAAATTGTGTTTGTAAGAAATGTATAATTTTTCCAGATGTAATGAATTTTTTTGCTCATTAAAATGTATTTAATTTGTTTTCGTCAACATTTCTTATTTCTAATAAACTGAAGGCAAGAAAGTAATATACACATAACAGATAAACAACTTTTTCTGTCGAAAATGAATATATTGCATTTTAATTATTTCTTTCAGTTATAATAATTATGCTTTAAACGAACAAACTGATAGGCACAATATGAAAACTACAATATGAAGAAATAATAATATAAACTGCTTTTTATATAAAAATTGTGATGCACTTTAAACTCAAGAAAATGTATATGAAGACCATAAGTATGTAACAACACGGTGTCGGGTATTTTATTTTTAATTAAAACGTCCACAATTCAAACTTCAAGATTCCTTTATTTGAACAAATAAAAAGGTCATTTCAACTTTTGATCAATCATCAATATATATAAATGCACTGTAAGCCAATCAAGGTGATGAATTTTGAGAAAGTGAGAGAGCGCGTCAGAACGATTTGTTAGGAGCGTTTCACACAACAAAAAGAGATAACGTAATTTTTTGTACAATACTTCGGCGGTGACGATGCTCCGACGTGGAACCAGCGAGATGATAGAGAGATCCCAGACGATTCCTCCGTACTGGACGGGATTATGGCTTTGGTGTCGTGGTATCAACTGGCTATGGTGGTGGAGAGGAAATCTGTCGACCGGCTCGTCCTTAGGTTGTTGAGTATAGACAGAGTTGATAATAGACAGAGGGAGACGACGTTGAACTTCTCAACTGGTAACAGTAGTTGCGCGATCAGGCCCTGAGACAGCCCTGCAGGAACAGCAATCATAGGGCGACCTGATCACGGATTATGCACCACGATGTCTCCGATCTCCAAACTCTAGGACGAGATCATCCCCCAATTTACTCGAGTTGGATGGCCGAACTCGACTTGACGGCGACAGCAAAATGAAAGCCTTGATTGCCAAAATAGATACGTCCACGCCTACTGGCTAAAGTCGTCTGGCTTATCATCGTTATTTTTCTTCCTTTCCGCCTCGCCAGCGCCTAATCAACCGTTCCGCTTACCCTCTCACTTTTTCTCAATCGTAAGTCCCACCTCGCAATACCAACCTTTACATTTTGTTTCTTACAAGTACATCCAGTTAAATAAAATCTTAATTACAGTTTAATTTTTGTAACAGCGCTGATGAATATATTTCTCTACATTTCTCTGAAAAAAAGTCTGAAAATCTCTCAATAAATTTCTCTGAAAATCTGTTGAAAATGTGACTTTTCAGAAATTTGCAAAAAAAGTCAGACAAATTTGTATTTAATCTTGTGAAAATAACTTTCTGGAAATCTCAGGAAAACTATGACATTATTTTTATTAAATGTTGTAAAATATGAGAAAAATATTACGTTTTAAACACTTTCAGAACATCTAAAAAATCGCAATTTTTATATATTGTGTAAAAAATCTTTTCTTTGCGAAGTATGAAAAATCCCATTTTCAGAGATTTTCAACGAATTTCTTCAGAATTATTCAGACCTTTTCCGACTTTTTTTCAGATAAATATTTTCTTCAGGGAGCTTACATCACTTAATTTTAGAACCAAAAATCCGTTTTTGGGAGAAATCTTATTAATTATTTGAAAATGCATTAATGGTCATTTTGAGAGAGATTACCTAATTCAAAATTTTCTATCTCGATTCAGCCTCTTCACGCGCTTTGAAAAAAGTCAGTCTGACAACACTTTGGCTCATAATCGCGATCTAAAATGTTGTCAGACTATTGCCAGATTATTACCCTGTTGCCATACTCTCCTGTCTGGTAACAATCTGTCTTTAGTCTGGGAAAATTTTAGCTCGCCATTCTGAGTCAAAGTATTGCCAAACTGAGTTTTTTCACACGGGCAGTAGCCATTCAACCTCTATTCAGCTACTTCAATCTCTTTTCGATGTCAGTTAGTCGTCTTTTTAGCGTCTATATGGTTGATGTAATTTTTATAAACATTTTCAGTCTCATTTCAGTTTTAATTCGTCTTCCTTTTTTGTCTTTTTTGAAACTCTTCAACCTCTGTATTAATAGCTATTAATTACAACTTCATTTCAAGCTCTTTTTAGCCTCTTCTTGATTTTTAATTTGATACTCTTTTAGCCTCGTTTCAGACTCTTTTGAACGTCTCCTTAATTTTGGGTTTTGATCTCGTTGCAACTTATTTTCGGACTCTTCAACCTCTGTTTCAGACTCCTTTCTGTATCTATATCTTACAACTCGTTTATTTCCAGACTCTCAGTTGTAACAATAGTTTAGGGGATGCGTGCAAACTTTGTAATTTTACGAGTTACGTTCAAATCTCGTCTCCGACCAAATTTTCGTTTACGATACAACTACACTAAATTTATTCTCCCCGTATTATAAGGATATGCGTATATGAATGCTTTATATACTACAATACTGACATAGATTTACTATATATATTAATATTATATTTATTTATATCAATAATACAATATTTCAAGATAAAATGAGACAAAGATGTCTTCTCGACAGAGAGTTGACTGTATATTGATTATTATAAATTATTGATTAACTTTAATAGTGATTTAGCGCAGCTGTGCAATTCATGTACAATGATGTTCGAGACTTTGTGAGACCTGTGTTCTATCTTATATTTAATTTACTTTTTCTGATTTTAACTATATGTTGGATATAATTTTTTTCTAATTTATTACTTAAACAATAATATTTCAGAGTTAATTTGAATGCAGTTCTTTCATATACGGTAAGTGCACCCATGAATGGTTGCCACCAGTGAATAATCATTGCATTGTACTGACAATAATAGATTTAAAAGATTGTGCTAAGACGTGCATAAAATAATGTTCATGTTTTTCTGCTATATACATTATCGTTGATAATATTGAGTAGTAGACAATTCTTCGAATTAACATTTCAATTTTTATTTCCAACATCCCAATAAAAAAATACGGTGTAAATTTACAGTTATTGTGGAACATTTTTATAAGCAATTTTATTCAGCAGAAAATTAAACTTGAATAAATTAAAAAGTCTACATTCGAAATTTAATTTGAATTAAACTGTAGTGCATCAATTGTTTTATCGTTTGAAGTTGAACTGTCAAAGATTGACCTGACAAATAACGATTATTCTTTAAGAAAGAATTGACTTAATTCTTTAGGATTTCCAGTCATTGAAATTACGCAGTTTATCTGTCGTAAGAAAAGACTAACTGTAGTCTTTAATTGATTGGATTAAAATGTTTTGTTTTGTGCTGTGGCTGGATTCGGACCCAAGAACAACTGGTGTAGTTCCAAGAACGGACATCAAGTTAGATAAAGTTGGAGTAAAAGCCAAGTGGGGAAAACAGTGGTCTCCTGTTGTGATAATTGAACAGTCTGGTAACTTTCTCTATATGCTTAAAAAATAAACAAAAATTTTTTACTGTCTAAATTATCTCAAATAATTTTTTTAGAGAATAGAGCTTATTTGGAATCCTTGGAAGCAGATACTGACGGCGTGCTTCTTTCATTCGACAGTGACTTGCGTTCGTCAGCAAAGAAACGAGTTCTAGAGGAAAGTCACAAACAAAAATCGGTACAAAAATCAGAGTCTTTTTTGGGAAGTGATGCTGACAGCGATCCAGATGATTCCATGTAATATTTTTAAAATTTATTTTGTAAACCAGAGTGGGATACAAAATAACCTGATTTTGAAGAAATCTTTTACAATATATTTTTGTCATACTTGTATGGAAAGTAGAACTTTGCACGCCGCTACTTTGGGCGTAAAGTTCCACCATTTTACCTTTGGAAAAGTAAACATAGATTAACAACATATGAATCATACATTGAAATATATTACAGATACATTGTCATATATTAACCATTTATTATCATATATAGTCCATATATGGTCAATATAAGGTCAATAAATAGTCAGTATGTATTCAATATACAGGGCCGTCGAGATAAATCCGGAAAATGTACTATTAAATTTAATTCTATTAATATTAAAAACAAACTCGTTTGTACATTGGTTACAAAGATTTGTAACCAATGTCTTGATGGGCTGCCCGACTGATTGTAGACCGCGCTACACCCATATCTCTGGCCAATTTGTTCATGCTGCATCCAGGATTTGCATCGATTTTTTCTTTTAAGATTCATTCAAATTCTGCACTTCTTTTGCGATCAGATCGCTTGCTATGAGTCGCCCGTTTTGGCTATAAAAAAACTCAAGTTTTGGCTATAAAAAAACTTGAGTTTTTTTATAGCTAAACCATTCGATAATCTCCTTTGGGGGTTTTCCGGCGCGGAGTGACTCAAGTATCGCTACTCTACGGTTCTGTTCTCGGCTCATCGTCCCACAGATTTAAATGACTGAACTCTAAGACAGAAAAAGAACACTCAACATTAAAGTATACCATGAAATATACAGATCTGCGTCGAATTGACGGATCATAGTGCAACGGAAAAATATTCCGGATTTACCTCGACGACCCTGTACATAAATTAATAAATAACCTTGATATCGTTTAACTTCAAAACTTCTGACTTTCTTTTGAGGGATTTTGTGATGTTAATCATTTCCAAGGAAGTTTTTTTCTCAGAGTCTATCAATTCAATATCAGTCATAGATTTTACAACAAATTTGTAATCTAAATTTGTGCACTGCAATTTTCCCTTTAAGCTTTTGTGGCTACCTAAAGTTAATGTGTTTGGAGTAAATGTTGTGATTTCAACATTTAATTTAAAAACGCCATCGGTCAATACACCAATCGCCTTGTCATTATTTCCATTCTTTTGAAAAAGACATTTTATGAATCCTTTTATAACTAAAATCAGAACATATTATAAAAATTTATTTTAATATGAAAATTATATAAACATTGGAATATCTCAAGAAACATTATAAAAAACATACTAATAATTTTGTTTAACTGGCATAGAGCTTCGTCGAAAGTTAAAGTGACAACTTTGTTTGTCCCTGAGGAAACGTCATTATCATCTTCAATTTTTATCCATGACTGTATTCGAGTATTTGATTGAACATTGAATTCTAAGGGACAATCTTTCGGTGCAACAAATTACTTCTGTCTGGCATAAACACCATCGAAATGTACCCAGGCAACCACGTATTTCACAATGAATTAAATATGAATTAAAATTTAATTCACATGTGTAACATATCTGATTCATATCGGAAGCAAATGTGATTCAGAATTTCCGCTTTCTACATTTCATAAATGTAACAAACTTATGAATGAAATTTTAATTCATTATTAAATAATTATGAAATGATTATGAATCCGTTGTGAACTCATTATGAATCCATTGTAATATCATTATGAATCCGTTGTGAAATCATTATGAATCCGTTGTGAACTCAGTACGAAATCATTATAAATAGTTTCTGAACTAAGATTGAGCACCTTATGAACTTACTGTAAACTTTTAGTGTTCTTTTTATGAAATCTTTATGAACTCATTATAAAATAAATATGAAGTCAATAAAATCTTAATATATACATATTATAAAGCTATTGTGAAATAATAATGAAAATAGTACGAATTGAACGTATAATTTTATGAAGTCATTAAACTTCATTTTGAAGTCGATATTAAGTAATTATGAACATTTATGTTTTTATCAAATCAATCATAAGTTTGATGTGATAAAGAATTAAAATAATCTTCAAAGAGATATTATTTTAATATGCTCATTCAATGGCATTGAGATATGAAATTGATTTAAATTAAGAATAGCCAATTATTGTTTAACATTGTTAAAAGATTATAGTATGGCTAAAATACAGAAAAATCAATTTAATGGATTAAACTTTATTAATACAATACTATTATTGTTACAATGTAATAATCAGAGAAAAAAGTATTTGTTGATTTATAATTAAAAATGAATAAAAACATTGCCGAATGTCTCCAGTTAGTCGATGTCCCTGAAACATAAAATTCGATTATGTGTGTAATGAATTAAGGTGATGATTAAGTAAAGTATTAAAAAATTACTCGAATTTACAATAGTCAACGTTAAATATACAACAAATGGACTGTTTATCCATAGGAGTTAAATTTTTAATTGAACAATACATATTATACATGTTCAAAATATTTACGAAAAATATATTTTTAACATATATCGCGTCAAATTTTTAAACGTTTCTAGATAATTTCAGTTTATATTTGCATGTTTGTATATAATTTCGACGTGCTTTACGATAACATAATATCTTAAATTATTGCTAGTGAAGTAATTAAATGAAAAGTCGATTTATATATACATGAAAAATGTATAACTTTCTCTGTTGCTCTTTTACCTGTGACGTAACAAATATATAATTAATAAAACTATCAACAAAAATTCATATTTGTAAGTTTAAACGTTACCTTAGCTAAATAAAATTCGCAGAATTTAATTGATAAAAATAATAAATATTTCATATTAATTGAGTACAAAAATGATTATGTATATTACAATATACACCGCTTGCGATCTACAGACTTTTCAGATTACATTTTAATTTAATCTGAAGTCATAGATTCATTAGAAAAGTAATAAATATATATAAATAAATGTTTGAAAATTGTTGCTTGTGAATAGAGCATAAAAGTGACAATTTTTTTAAACTCGCTTTGTATATAAAATCTAATTTATAAAACACCATTTCTTAACGTTAGTCAAATCGTGTTAAAATTTACTCGTAGATATTTTTTCGAGAAATGTATAAACTCAATTATATGGATATATTGAAAAAGCATAACTCAAAGCGTCATCGGAGAGCATTCATATATTACCTATTATCACACTAACTCACCAAATTGAATGCAAATTAAATACATACATTTCAACATGTTATTTTTTATAAATGTCGTAAGAATAACAAGTTTGACAAATGTTATAGAATTTTTGATTGCATATTTATTTAGAGATCGCTGGATTTACGACGATACAAATATTAATTTGACCGCAGAATTATTAAGCATAAGGCATTTAGAAAATAAATACCTTCTTCTTTTTCATTTTTATACTTCAATCGCTGTTTTCCATATAGAAACCACTTTCGTGTTACGCTGTCGAAGTTACTTTATGTCAATGAGTCATATATAACAAGTAGTTTTTCTGTAATTAAAAGTAAGTAGCCAGTTTAGTATTATCTCAAGTATCTTCTGTATTATTTATTGTCAACTCAATTCAACATTAAAAAATGCAAACACTTTTGAAGCATTTAGAAGAAAGTAACCAATTTTTCTTCCTAAAAAGTAAGAGAAAAATCAATCTTTTCAACCATCGGAGTGGAAATAGGAATAAATGATTTCTTTAATATTTTAGCAACAGAAATGGTTTTGTTTTCCATTTGTTAAAAACCTCGTATCCAAAACGCTACAAATGGCGAATTCAAGGTCGTAGGATTGTATCATTCGCTTTGAATTGCCAGCTTTCATCCCTAATATATGGACAACTATTACTTTCATCACATACAAAATTAATAACCCAAAAGAACTATTCACACTGTAAAAAAAAGTATAAAATTAAAGTATATATACCATAATTTTATATTAGAAATGTAAAATTAAAGAATATATACTAGAAATTTATACTAGAAGTGTAAAATTAAAGTATATATGCT
>JABFOZ010000010.1:0-18298 GCA_022817625.1 Calliscelio sp. ZL-2020 | reverse complement strand
ATATAATATAACAATGACCTCAAATTAATTCATCCAATTCTAGTAATTTGGGAGAATTTTTCAAAGGTAAAAAAAATATTTTTTATAAACAATTGTGCGCAAAAGAACGGAAAGCTATTTTGTACCACCTCAAAAACGCATTCCGTGTTTTTGTTTATAAATTATTACAAAAAGTAATTCTTTTTAGTTTAAAACATTCTCCCAGCTTGCAAAAATTGGATGAAGTAATTTCAAGCTTCATTGTAACATTATATTAGTAATAACTAAAAATATACTAATCTAGTAATAAAGGCGTTCGACATCATCTTAATCCGACGATGCATTTTTCTCCTTGTACATATAGCAATGATATAAAAATAGCATATATGTATACTGTATATATAAGTCAACAATTCCATTAACTAAGCTATATTTCTATATATTGGCTCATACCCTACGGACAAAAGCTTAAGTTCAAATCTTCACGAAGGAAGCTTTTCTCAATACTCAACGTCTTATATACATATACTTTATATATTCACTATATATAATAAACATGTACACGATATATGCAAGTTATATCAAGTATACACGGGGAAAAATTTCGAAGTTAAAATGTCATTATATATACATCAAGATAACCTCCAAATAATGTTTCAGTATGGTGCCACTATATTAATTTAAATCAAATCATTTACTAAAGTATTTAGTGCCCTTCATATCATGTTGAATCAGCATGGTGTCCAATGCTGATTAGACATTTTGAGATTTACATTATTCCAAATGTTATTTTGATGTTAAGTGAGTGCTATTTTAAGTTGAAAAATTTTCCCCGTGTACATACCGTATGCATAAATAGGAGGAAGAATTGTACAACGTCGAATTCGATTCAAGGTGCAATATACGTTTAAAAAACGGAAATCGAAAAATAAAAAGATTAAATCAAGTGAAGCCAAGAAGGGCCAAAAGGAAAAGATTTTCAATTACAAATGGTACAAGCGTTGTGAACAAGGACACAAATCACGTCACAAGCTGCGATATTTGGCTAAAGGGGAAGCTGGAGAGGCCATCGTTTTCGAAAGAAACTCTTCGAATGTGACGACTAAACGGGAACTATACACTGGACCACACCGACTTGTGTGGTCCAGTAAGAGTTGCTTCCTACGGGAGATCAGTGCAACTAATAACATTCAACACTTTTAGAAAAATTCGCTTGAATCAACCTAGAAAACGAATACATCAATGCAGAATTTAATGATTCTATGAAGTTGGAGAGCATTGCACATCGCCTCATGGCTCCGTACACACTGCAGCAGAATAGCATGGAAAATAAGATTAATACAGCTTTGTATTCATCTTCTGATCATCCTCGAATCTTCTTTATCGAAGATTCAAGCTCAAGGAGTTAGAACCACTAAGGAGCCTATCACATGAAGAGATTATTGCAGATTTTAGGAGTCAACTTGAAGATCATCATTTTGAAAAGCGACAACGCCGGCGGTCAGAAATTATCATCGAATCCAATGTTCCAAACTCACACCAAACACGTGGATATAAGTTACCATTTTATTCGTGATTCTGTGAAGAAAAAGAAAATTGATATGGATCAAAAATTATTTTGTATCACATAATTTTATTTTAAAAAATATATATAGCCTAATTATGTCTTATAATATTCAAATAAAAATTGATTTTAGATCACAATGTGTTTATTAACTTTTATTCTTCTCTATCAACACCTAAAATTACCTTGCTATGTAATATGTAATTATTCATTTTTGTCATTGTTTCTATTGCATTTCTTTATAACATCGTAAATGACAAAAAAATATATATGCGAATTTAATAAATAAATTAACGTACCTACGAAATTACCTTTATACATACGGAGCATTAAAGATTATGGACCAAGAGTTTGTTATTTGGTAAAATATAACCAGAGCACGAACACAAAGTATCTGCCAGTATTTTTTAGAATTGATAAAGCGCTTCAAAAGCCGTTTCCTTCGCGCTTGTCCTCACAAAAAACGATTCTCAATTGCTTATAATTTCAATTACTGTTATTTCGCTCTGTATGTGATTAAAATCTGGTATTTCACAGAATGTTGAAATACTCGGAATTTCTCTACCTTTATACAAGTTTATTTATTCTGTGGTAACCTCTCTTAATCAAAATAAACAAAGTGCCAAGTTTGTTGTTTTCAATGCGGAGCTTCGGCGTAGATAAGAATATGAAATTACTTGTCTTTGTCTTTTAGGGTCACTTTTCTGGGATTGTATGCATACTTTGGTTTGTTGTTATAAAGAGACCAATAACAGCGCACAGTATTACAGAAAAAAGATGTCGGGCGCGCAACAAGTTATAACACGTAAATTGAAAATTCGAAATGTGTTAACCAATCAGGCATTTAATCGCTTCATCTATATAAAGGTAAATGTATTAGAAAATATATTGACACATGTGCATGTTTATTAAAATATAACATTACTTAGAATGTGGATTGAAATGAAATAAGAAAGATCATTTATTGTAATTAATTTGTTCATTTGTAATATATGTAATGCAAAAACAATATGATTTTCTTATATAATGAAAAGTCGTTATAAATTAATAATATTATTTATTATAATATACTGTATTTATATTATTTAATAGCAAAAGTAATTAATTTAATTAAATTTTAATGTAGTAATTTATTTATAAAATATTTATTTATTTTAAGAAATAAATACGTTAACAAATATTTTCATCCTGTTTAAAGCATATATGTTTGTTTAATAGGAAAGTTATATATAAGAAGTTGAAATTTAGCGGGATTTTAACACAAATTCTTGTGCCATCTAGCGGGAGAATATCTGTTCGATCTGAGGTCTGTTCTGAAACCAATCGCGCCATGAGATTCGCGCGGTACCGCGACATACTATCTTCTTCTTCTTATATATTTTAGAGAGCGACAACGTTTTGCGTTAGTGAGCTAATCGATTGTTTTCAGAATAGATCCTTTGGCATCACTGAACAGGGCAGTAGAAAACGACCATTGTTCGCAGATGCTTACTTCGAATTCTCAATAAAGCCTATAGCCATTAAAGAGAACAACAACAACATTCTCAATAAAGTAAGTTAATGTATATTAAATAAAATGATAATTTTCAATAAACATTTATATTAATATTCATTAATAAATTTAGAATTTCATTTTATAAGTAAAATTTGTTTGAGAAAATATGTTGGAGAACTGAAATCTTACAAATGGTTAAATATATATATATATATGTATTGTTTACATTCAATTCCTAAAGTAATATAAAAAGCATATTTTGTTTTCATTTCTTTAATAGTATTACTAGTTTTTTAACAGCTACAGTCTCGCAATTGGTTAGCACACGGTACTTATAATGACAGTTTAATAGTGTTTATCAGATATAATTTTTGCAAGTAAATTACTTTCAAAAAATATCAAAACATTAGTAACTTGTTTATATTTCACATAACAAATTATGTAACGTAGGCTTACAATAAACTAAAAACGTTAGTACAAATTTAACTACAATAATCTTAGTCATTGCGAACGAAAATTTTTTTAATGAAATTACGTTGATTTTTATTAAATTTTAATATTTTATTATGTTAATATAAATTAATAAATAATTATTAATTTTACTGAATCATAGGAGGATTTCTAAACAAAATAATTGCATTCTTTTTTAAACTGGATTATCACATTTTTAATATTATATTACAGGAGAAACTAAAAATATTTAAAAACTTCATTTTTTCATTTATTTCAACGAATAAAATAAAATAACATTGTTTTTAAAGTAATTTTTATATGCTATCGTTTGTCTCCTTAAATGTACGGCATTTCTCTCGAATCCTGTCATAAATACCATACGTCTGTGATAATAATAAATTGTTGTAATAATTTAATTGCTTTCATGCACATTTATTAAATATATATTTTTTATTATTTAGAATGTCTGACAATGAAGCTTTTTTTGCTGTTGTCGAATGGATTCCAAACGAATTTGACATTGTCTGTTCTGACTGGATATCGGGAAAGAGCTGTAAATATCCAAATTCCAATGACGATACTTACATTCGGAAACTAGTTTGGATAAAAGCGGAGCCCAACGATTCATGGTTGAATTTTAAATTAATAAGAGTCATTGGTCATTACGGTATGATATTACCAATTATTGATTGAAATTTATTTAAGTCGTATATTTAGTTGAGAAAAGTTGTTAGTTCATGCTTTACTTCCTCAATTTTAACCAAAATACGAAATTTTGTTGTGAAATGATTATTTTATATTGAAATGTATTCAACTTTATTGAGTAATTTTTATAAAATTTTAAATTTAAAATTTACCTAACTCAATTAAAGAAATCTGTAACCGACTTGTCATTTTTGTACAATTTCAAATATTAGAATTTAGAATAAAATTTTAAAAAATATGATTATTTTATTTAATGAAATAACATACACTTTATGAAAAATGAACATTTCTAAACGAAATTTTACAATAGTACTTGTGTAAGTAAGGACAAAAGTTGGCGATTCCAAGCGAATCTGAAATTTATAGCACGAGTCGTCGTGCTATAAAAAAATTCGAGTCGTTGGCGAGTTGATGCCGCTGCGGTCATTTGAATCGTCGCCGACACTTCGACGACTCCGAAATTGATAGCTATCAAACGCGCCATCATGGAGTAGGTTGTAAATATGTTTCATCAAAGTTTTTACTATAAATGTTTAAATTGTCTAAAAATTTATTTAATCGATATATATATAGGTTTTAAATAAAGAAAATTTACCAATTCGTTAACGACACGTCAATGATACCCTCTCGGCTCTTTGACGACGCATTTGACGTGATAATGGCAATTTCGGAGTCATTATCACATCGTCAATCAGTCGTCCACACGTCGCTTGAAATCGCCATTCGTCCCTTTCTAAACAAGATCTTTTTTAAAATAAATTTGACAAAGAATCTATTTTTGTTGCGAAAAAATGTTTATTTCAATTAGCGACAAGGAAAAGGCATGGAAAGTAACTAGTCCAAATAACTAATTCTAAGCACGAGTAACGAAAATCTTGTTACTTTCAATCATGTAGTTTCTTTCCTTCCTTTTTACCTTTCCACTGTTTGAAATGATTTTGAAATAAAAGTTTTCCTCTTACTTTTTACGAAAAAAAGAGGTTACTTTTGAGAGGTTACGCAATTGAAAAATGTGTTTTCTTGAAAAATTAAATTAACAAATATTATATTTATAGGATCGCAAGAAGAAGCTTTGAAAAAATTAAATGATTGTATTGAATACACAGATCACCGTGCTGATTCTACAGAAATAAAAAAAGGACGCAAGGATAGAGCTAAAAAAAAATGTCTGATGAAGAATCTTGTCCACCAGGAAATGATATTAACAAGGCAAATGAAAGTGAAAAGGGCAATGAAAATGAACAGGAAAATAAAAGTGAAAAGGGAAATGAAACTGAACAGGAAAATGAAAGTGAAGAGGGAAATGAAACTGAACAGGAAAAAGAAAGTGAAAAGGAAAATGAAAATGAGCAGGAAAATGAAAGTGAAAACGATGGTGACATTCTAGAGGATCCCAGAAATAAAAAAGCAACTTACGTAGAATCAGATAGTTCAACGATAGGTAGCCCTCCTCGTCCCACGATTACGTTTGTTCAAAGTAAAAACTACACTATTATCTATTTTTTTATACAGAAATATAATCACAATAATGAATAGTGTTTTTTAATAATTAAGAACTTCATATTTTTGGCTTATTTTTTATATAAATTTTGTTTGGAAATTTTTACATTAATTACGTTCTGTTCTTTCTACAAGTACTTCATGAATATAAACTTTTTTGAAGTTCTTAAAGAATAAGCGACCTTATATTGCATTATAATTCAATAAGAACGTTTTTATTAAATTAAAAAAAATTATCTTCTCTTTATAAATTAAATTTTTTGCCACACATAAAATAATAATTAATACAGAAAAAAATCGTTTGAAATTGGTTTGGCTCTAAAGTGCAAGGGATTTATTTATCATAGTTTAACAATATATTGTAAAATGTGAACATTAATTAGTAGGCGTTTAGTAATTTCTGCCAATCTTTATTTTAGTGAATTGCGAATACCTGATAATACATGTTTAAATTTTAGGATATACTATTAAACTAGTACAAATTAATTATATTTATTTTAACGTCTGTTTTATTGGTCGTAAAGAATCATTATAGTACAAATTAAGCTTTTTTTTCTTTAGAATCAAGTAATTCTTACTAGACCATTTTCTGTCTTATAAATATACTCAATAATGAACATATTTTCATTTTCCTAAATTATATTTGATATTTAACGTTTACTTAGTTTAATTTGAATAAATGTATGAAAATCATTGTAAGTATATACACTCAAAGCTTTCACTATCGACCGTGCCAAAAGCTATCATGCTTCCACAGTCGACCGGCCTCACTTACACTCCCCCTCCCCCATCACTATTCTTTTTAGATGGCAGCCAATCGGAGAAAGCATGCCGATCGAGTATTCGAGTGTCGATCCAGTGGACTGTGAGAATGGTCGACTATGCGGTGGCCGACTGTGATTGCTTTGAGTATATTTAATATTTGTAATATAGAACATTTTGTAATGAGTATTAATATTATGTTTTTAAAGTACTAAATGTACTTGTATAAAATATATACACATTTGTATATTAAATGGAAATATTTATTAACACGATCATATATATGAAGTAAATAGTATTAAGTCCTGTATTTCTAAAATGTTAAATTATAATTAGTTATCAATTTATTATTCAAAATTTTATTCTTCCTTTTATTGTATAAAATAATAATAATCTCATTGTTAAGCAATCTTTCAGTAAAATTTACCATATATATGTATTCTTTGTTTAGTATTAAAAAGTGGATTATATATTTGAAAATCTTTTCCAAAGATGATATTTTATTTCTTATTCTTTCATTTTTTAACACTTTTTATTTTAAATAAATATGTTATATAAATGTCTACTTTATGTGAAAATGTAGCTTTAATTCCTCCAGATTCATAAAAAGCAATTGATAATTTAATATCACTTTTGACTTACAGTAGAAGGAAATTTAAATATCCCGTTAAATTCAAAATAATTATGGACGTAAATTGTTTGATTTGAACCACTGTAAAAATATTTTTCTATAAATAATAGAAAAAGTAGTATTGCATAGATACTTTTAGAAACACTGAAAAATTTTAAAATAATTTTTTAGAATTTTTCAGAAAAAATAAGATTCAAAATTTAATAATCACAATTAGAGAATTAAAATCAAAATCGTATTTTTCTGAAATTTTATTTATATGGTTGCTTTGGAATTAACGAAATATTAAATTTTTATTCAAATGTAAAAGTCAGTTGTATAATAACTTATAATTGCCACAAAATATAAGACATCCACGTAAAACATATTATCGGAAACCACCTTTAAATGTAATTGGCAAGAACGAAAGTTAATTTTATTGTGCAGTATATTAATTAAGTATGTTTTATAATGATCAAACTATTTTAATTTAATAATTGCATATAGCCATTAAGTACAAAACATGGGACACGAAAATACTTTATGTAATATATACACTTTGGAAGAAAACTAAAGAAAATGTAGCTTACATTTAATAAACATTAATTTTAATGAAAATTGTTTAACAATAAAACAGTATTTGTATTTTAAACAATAAAAAACTATATTATTTGGACTTATATCTAATAAGTAACAACAGGTATAAATGTGAATCTTAAATATAGAGCATATAATGTTAATACATCTTCATGTATTAATTTTTTTTTAAATTGATTAGTTATTAAATAAGTAGCAACATTAGGTCATTATTAGAGAATTAAAGGAAATAATCTTTTCTCTTTTTAGTGCACCAAGCTGCAGCAACCAGCAAGACAACAGCAGTCCCAAATCGGTTTAAAAAATCTGGAATTGCTCTTCCTGCTTCTAATATTGAAGGTATATAAATTTTTTCTGCCTAGGACTACAGACAAAAGGGGAATTATCGAAAGTTGATATAGATACTACTATTTTCATCCCGCTGCGCGCAGCTCATATAAAACATCGTATCTATGAGTCGAAAAATCGACTAACTCAAAATGCTTGAAGAACAAGCTAACTCAAATTTTGAGTTAGCCAGTTCTTCGGCTCAGGTGTCGATTTGGAAAACAAAAATACGTGATACGAACAAAATTGTAATTTAATCACTTTTTAACATTTCGTATATTATAAAAATATTTGTCGAAACATTGTTCAAATAAGATATGAGGGCCTCGGGCGCCACGGGCTGCTGAGGCTTATACACTGTTATATGGACCGATAATGCGGACAAAAGTGGAACTAACTAGGGATAACATGGTTATAATGACCCACTTTTCGTCCTGTGACGGAAATTACCCTGTACTCCCTCATTCGTTTCATTTTTGTCCACTCCAGAGGTGCAGACATTTTATTTCAAAGTATATATATATACGTACTATTAACATTAGTCGGCAGATATGTTTTCTGATTTTAAATGAATTAGAAAAATGTATACATAGATTTTAATTATTAATATAAAATTATGAACACTAAGTATAGAATAAATTTTAAGTAAAGTAGAAATCTCAATAATTCTTCGTTATATGTGCACATAACACGCGATAAAACTTCCTGGGGAATTTGCGTAGAAATTGGGGAGTTTTACTGATAAATTATTCTCGTAATTAATTAATCGTTCAACATGCACTCGTGACGAAAAATATCGCTTGTATCACGGAAAATGTCTTTATTTATTTATTATATTCGGGTAAGTTATATATAAATATAACTTACCCGAGGTGGTGAATTTTAAGAAACATTTCCCTTTGTCTGAAATATACTATTATTTTATTGTAAGAGTAATAAAATGAAATGGAAATTCATATTGAATAAATATCTGTTTCAGACCCTGATGAAATTTTACAGTGGGCAGATTATGCTAATAGGGACCTGAGAGGAAACAAGAGAAACGAACAAAAAGACAAAGACCAAAAAGCAGTAAAAATATCTGCAACAGATGTACAATCTAACGACAGATTAGAAAAACGTTTGACAGGTAGAAATAAATTATTAACGCATTTGTGAAAACTTGACAACATCTTATAATATATAATTTATTTAATTTATTAATAATAATACAATATACAATTATTTGTTCTGTACAATTTTGAACAGTTAAAAATTTCATATCTATTAAAAATATGCCTACCCATAATTGTCCGTATATTCGGATCTGACATTCCCTAAGATGCCATCTGGACTTATTCAAAGTATAATATCGATGGTTGCCGCGAAGAAAGACCACCTTTCGAATTTTATCTTTGTCTGTTATCAATATTTACATTCAATTTTCTCTGTCATATTTTAAAGGTGGCCTTTCTTCGCGGCAACCATCGATATGCTACCTTATTTTCCTAAATTGTATCGTTAAATTTCTAATATCGAAATTTCTTCAAATTATGTTTATTCTAAATGTTAGAAACTATTCAAAATAGTTTATATGCTCTTTTTTAGCTACAAATATTTCAATTTTTATACTTGTCGACATCATTACGTAAAGCCACATCCCTATGTCAGATACCAATAACAGATTATAAGTTAACTTATTCCTCGCTGTAAATATGTCATAAAATGTTTTTAAACCGAACATGTCTATGTTTTATAATAGCCAAGGATCACAAATAAAAACAAATGCAATGAAATATCATATATTTTATAAAAATAATTGTTAGATTTAATAAACATTTTTATACAATGGGCTAAGTTGAAAAAATAATGAAGTATTAGACTTAAAAAAGTGGCTGGATATTACTGTCTTTGCAAACAATTTTACGTTTGTGTATCTATAATTGACTTATTTATATTACAGAACTGTGTAACCGTTTAAATTATTTTGGTGAAGAACTGAATACCGTTATATTTAATCAGCGCATCTTAGCTGAATTAAGAAGTCAAAAGAATGATGAAGAAGAAGATTCCGACGATGAAATGATACAACAATTCTTTCCAATGTCAAAAAGAAAGCATGTAAATAAGCTGAAAACGATGTTGCAAAAAAAGACATTTAAAAGGAAATTAGTAAGTTTGAATTGTTAATTTTAATATTATTGTATACTTCTTAACAAATTATTAAGGTGTGCCTATCATAAATCAAATTAGTAAATTTTTAAATGAAATTAATATATATTATTTAAGACTTAAGTAACTGTCAACTTGCCCAATATAAAACTCATGTGCTAAAAGGTGACCAATTAAAATGTTCGAGTTGTTGACAAGTTGTTGTTACTGTGATCATTCTAGTCATCACCGACGCGTCGACGACTCATTGACGAAACCAAATCGACTCCGAAGTTGATATCCTTATTGACAAGATTAGGTACAAATATTTCTGGCTTTCTCTGCCAAATTTTGAATATGCAGTGGTTAGTTTTAATTGATGTATCTTGAAATTTTTTGTCAGCCAAACGGATTTTCTCGACACGTAATTTTTTTTAAATAAAATAATATAAACTAATTTTCAACAGATAATAAGAGAAATATTTTCATCAGGGCAGTTAGTGCGATATTTTTCCTTACTCAGTGCGAGAAGTACCGATTTTCAGCACAAAAAGTAATATGCTATTGCCTTACAAGTGGAAGAAATACAATTTCACGCACTACTACAATCGGAGAAATTAATTTTATTATAATAAAATAAAGAAGATCTATAACATTATTTGATTAATATTTGTGTTTGCTCGCTAAATATAAGGCCTTTTATGATAGTCATACATTAATAATAGAAAATTGTTAGGAAGTGAGAGTTTTATTTGAACTTATTAATAATAATTTTTTGTGAATTATAGACAAAATTTTTGAAAACAATAGGCGGTGAAAATTATAAAAAAAATTGCAATGCCGTCTTAAGTCATTTAATGACCAACAGACTTGCCAAAAAGTACTGTCTTCAAGGAAACAGTAAAAAAAAGGAAATACTAAAAGGACATCCTATTATTAAAATAATACTAGGTAATATATTTTCTTATTTAAATAGTAACATACATTATTTAAGAAAGTTACTCACAAATATAATTCATTTGTATCAAAACATTCGCAGTTTTAGCGATTTATGTATTGCGTCAAAGAAAATTGTGTTGACTCAAAACAGCAGCGTTTACAATCAAGAAAGTAAAGGTTTGCACTAAATCAAAATTTCTTGACTCAAAGATGTACTTTCTTGTTAAAATATCAAAACCAATAGTTATTTGACTCAAGACACTCTTTCTAGTCCCAAAGAAAATATTTTTTGAGTATACATAACTTAAAAAAACATGAGCAAATTTTTCAGCAAGCAAATCCAGTAAATGAGAGATGACAGAGGTAGTTTTTGGAAATAAAAGTTATTAGAAAAATTAACCATTTCACTGATATGATAATTTCGAAGACCCTTTATTTATGGAATCTGACTCATTTTTATGAGAACTTCCGTAATCTTTCCTTTGCCAGGATTGAAATTTAAATGTGCCTTAATGTCGTTTTTCTATACAAGGAAATAAAGTATACAAAAACCTGGCATTAATTGCAATACCTACACTTGATAATGCATAACAAATCTTCATATTAGTGAAATTGTCAGTTTTTTCACAAATGCTAATAACCCAACCAATTTTTGACATTCGCAATTCATTAAAAATTATTAGCGGCGCGAAAGTAACGGAACGTTTTTCAACACTTACTCCAAATACTATAGTCTAAAGTTGTAAGAAATTAAACAAAAAAGTCGTCAAAAAAGCGTGGCCGGTCCTCTAAAGAACACATATATAAAAGTAATTAATTCTCAACGTTTCGATTGAAATAACCGTTTTTCGTCCAAGCATCTAATTTGCAATGACTGTACATTCAAATACATTTAGTAATTAAAGATATAACATAGACCAGCGTAAGTTTTTTTCATATTAAAGATGATTTTAATACAAAATATATTATTTTTTACAGATGTGGTTGTCGATCATGAAGATAAACCCAAACGAGCTGAAATAAAGAAAAATATAATTACATGGCTGATTTATGCAAAGTATAGGAAACAGACCAAAAAAGTAGTTGAAGAAGATGAAATCGAATAAAGTTTGAAGTCACACCAGCTGTCAACATATATAAAAGATATATTGTTTCAAAAAATTAGTGAAGCTTAAAATATTTTTGTTGAAATATATCTCAAACAAATATATGCAAAAGTAAATTTGAAAATAATCGTTTTTGTTTTATCATTCAATAAAAAGTGTCCCGAAACATTTCGTTATATTCAACAATTAATTGCTTCACTAATTTTTCATACATTGTACATGCATTTCGTTTTTCATTTAATGTCTTAGTTAAAGGATCATTTAGTCTGTCTTATTAAAAGGAAAATATGTATTTTGATAATAATTTATTATACTTATTTATTACCTTCCCATTAAACATCATCATTTTAAACGCATTCAATTTTTTCTATATTACAATTTTTGTAAATAAATAAATATAAGTAAAACGTATATATATAGTTACATTAATTTTAAAAATACTTCATTAATTAAATATTAAGACAGTGACAATGAATAAAAAACGTTAATTCCATTTAACTCATTCGACCGGATTTCATTCCCCCACCACTTCTGTGACATCTATATATTTATTTAAGTTTGTTGAAATAAAAAATAATTATGACATTTTAATGACCTACTTATGAAGATGAAGACTTGATAAATATATGTACATGGGTTTTTAATTAAATTGACTTACAATAAACGTTTTACAGCGCAGCGTACTACGTCGCGACGCTACGGACTACGCGACGTTCCGCGACGAATCCGGCGCAATGAGTTAAAATATTGTTTCAGTATAAATTTACAGTCGACATACATTATACACATGTATTTTGAGTATTAAATTAATGTTAGAATAATGTTGATATAATATGTGATATAAATGTTATATTAATATTATTTTCGTATTAAAATAACGTTAATTTAATATCAAATGTAAATGTAATTAGAATATTAAAATAATATTAATTAAATATCTTATAACAACGTTATTTTAATGTTAAACTAATATTAATTTAGTATAGAATATCAATATTAATTTTATGTTGAAATAATGTTAATTTAATATTACACTTGTATATTAATTTAATATTACTTTAATATTGAAATAATCTTAATTAGATATCGAATAAAAACATTATTTTAATATTTTATTAAGAGACAAATGACGGTTGAATTAATATTAATTTACTTAATTTTCAACATTAAATCAATGTTAATTTAACAAATTTATTAACATTAAAATAATATTATTTTAATATATATGTTCCCTTAGGGCTGGCATTATCACTTGTATTGTCCAAAGTGTTTCAATTATTTCAAACAAACTACAAATACAAATACTACGAATATATTAATTTGTGAGTGTGGTGCGAAATTGAAACAGAATGAAGCACCATATTTTATTACGCTTAACTTGCAGTCGCAGTTTAAAACTCTATTACAAGATCCAGAGATTTACTCAAATTTAAATTATAAACGAACTCGCACAAAACTGCACAACGATTATTTGGAAGATATATATGACGCAAAGATGTATAAATATTATGAATCTAAAGGTTATTTCAATGAAACTTGGAATATATCTTATACAGTAAATACCGATGGTTGTAAATCGCCAACTAGTAGTAATATCAAAATATGTCCAATTTTTGCCATGATACATGAATTACCTCAAGCAATACGCGAAAAACATAAAATTTTAGTTGGATTATGGACAGATTATGTTGAACCAAACATTAACTTATTTTTAAAACCCGTTGTTGATATGGCTAACGATTTGGAGAATAATGGTATCAATTGGAAAAAAGGAATTGAAATTATTAACAGCAAAGCATATTTCATTAACTGTTGTGTTGACTCAGTAGCCAGGTGTAAAATACTCAATTTTAAAAAATTCAATGGAAAATTTGGGTGCACGTTTTGTTTGCACCCGACAGAAGGTGTTGGAAAAGGTCGCAAATATACAATTTCAAATGCAGTCTCTCCATTACGTACTCATAAATCCATTGTAGAAGATATGATTGCTGCAAGCAGAGAAACAAAAAGGGAATCTGTGAATGGTGTTTGGGGATGTTCCGTATTGATGAATCTGAAAAGCCTGAATTTGGTTAATTGCATGGTTCCAGATTACATGCATGCAATATTGCTAGGAGTAATAAAACAATACACCGAAAACATTTTGACAGATGTTGATTCGCTCTATTATATTAGCAGTTTAGATAATATTTTTAAAATTAATCTGAGATTATCTAAACTTAGAATTCCAAAATGTATAACACGTACACCTAGAAGTATTCGAGAAAGAAACTTATGGAAAGCTTCGGAATGGCGTTCATGGCTTATATTTTATTGTTTGCCATGTTTGCAAGGAAGTCTTCCGTCAAAGTATATAAATCATTTAGTATTACTTGTTCAAGCTGTGCAAATTTGTTTGAAAGCGTCAATTTCCGAAAATGACTTTAATCTTGCACGTACATTATTTATTCTTTTCGTAATAAGATACCAGGATTATTTCGGTAAAAGTCGTATGTTCTACAATGTTCATTTATTAACTCAGGTGGTAGATGGTGTGATAAACTGGGGACATTTATGGACACATAATGCTTTTACTTATGAAGGTGAAAATCATTACTTCTTACAATTGAAAAAAAATCCTTATCGTATTGGAAAAGAAATGGTTCAGAAGTATTATATTCAGAAATCAGTATCAGCACAGAAAGAAAAACAAACAAATGATGTAAAACTGTACTGTGACAAGTTATTGAATTCTAAATTTCATTGCATAAGTACATATAAATCTGACGATTGCACTTTAATTGGATTAGGTAAACTATATACTTTAACTGACATTGAAAAAGATTGCTTGCAAATTGAAACTGAAATAACACAATATGAAAAATTAATTTATAATGGCCATCGATATACTATTGACTCATACAAGCGTAATATTAAAAGAAGAGATTCTATATTTCTGATAAACACTGGAGAATCCGGAATTATGCAAAATTTGATAAAATATACAGATAATGAAGGTAAAATTACAATTATAATTATTTATAAAAAACTGATTAATCTTCGAACACCTTTTCTACAAACAGATGATTGTACTGTGAATCACATTATAAAATGTCGTATTGACAATCAGCGTTTATATACATGTGAACCATCTGATGTGATTGGACCGTGTATTTTATTAAATATTGAAGATGAACTATATCTTTGTTACATTCCACGAGGATATTTCTCTGACTAAACAGCCACTTTTAAAGTATAACCTTTATGTATATTGTATTTAATATCTATTTATGTTGAACAATAGGGATCTGCGGGCAATGTTCGGGCGGGCTCGGGCCGGGCTCGGGCAAAAAGTACTCGGGCACGGGCGGTCGGGCATGCCCGATTGCCTGAACGCCCGAATACTCGATTGCTCGACGACCCAATTTCGCAGTCGATCGATTGCAGAAAAATACAATTGTTCGATTTGTTTAATTGACTGATTTCCAATTCATTATAATACTTGATTATACATATAGGAATAATTATTTTATATCGATTTTTTCTCTGTAATATATTTTTAGTAATTATTTTCATGGAAATTTTATCTTAAATTTCTTATCAAGTATTATCTATTTATATTAATGGATCTCAAAGAGAATGTCAAAAACATTGAGGGTGAACATGAACATATCCATGTGTTTCTTTTTTCGGAATTTAATGTTTTATACCATTTTTTATAAACAAATAAATAAAAAATTGGCTATTTTAAAAATCGAGTTTATGGAATCGTTTCCATGATTACAATATAATTCAAAATAAAAAAGGTCCATGTTTTCTTTTTGTAAAATTCAATTGTTTAAACAATTTTTATAAACATAACTAAAAATTTTGAAATGATGTAAAACTAGTTTATTAAAAGATTAAATAATAAGATTTTGTAATTTTAAAAAATGAGTTTGTTCAAGTGTCGTTTTGTAAATAAAAAAAGCCCACGTTTTTATACAAAATTCATTTTTGTAAACAATTTGTTATAAATAAATGAAACAAATGTAGCCCATTCTTCAGTTTGGCCATGAAAATGATGTCATTCGTTTGAAAATTGTGTTTAAATATTTTGCCAGATCAGAAATTAATAATTTATCTATCAACGACTAAGATTAGTCATTGAATAAGATTAGTCGTTGAATTTTTCACCGTAATACATTGATTTGTATTTATTGCAATTACATTATATAATTGCAATAAATAAAAATAATAGCAAAAATACACAACAACTAAACAAACAGATTATATGCAAAAATTATGTTCTGATGAAGAAATGAAATAAATTTCGAAACGTCAACATAACCTCAATAGATAAATTATTAGTTCCTGATCTGGCAAAATATTTAAACACAATTTTCACACGTATGAAAGGAAGGAACACACTTTTAAACACTTTCAAACACTTTATTTAACGATGTCATTCACCGTAATACAAATCAATGTATTACGGTGAAAAATTCAACGACTAAGATTATAGTCATTGAATAAGATTAGTCGTTGAATTTTTCACCATTGGAATTTATTAAGTATTCCTAATATATAAATATTTAATATGTCTATTTAGCGGAGTCGGCAAAGAGGGTGGTTTACTACACGTAAGGTACTGGGTTGGATTCCCAGCTTGAATTTTTTTTTTAGAAATAATAAAAAATAATACGTGACTTCACTGTGATGTCATTGTGCTGTCACATTCGAAAGTCACAGTTCAGTGAGATTGAGGCGGAAATTGTGACGCATGTGTGAGTCTCAAGTGACTTACTTGTGACTCATATGTGACTCGCGTGTGACGTCACTGTGGCGTCACATAAAACTTTCTGGTTGACTGGGTTCGGTGGACGGGCAGGGATTGGTACACGAAGTAGAACCGACATGGTCTCGAATCGTACATGGCGCAGAAAATACTTAGCGCCGAAAATGCACGAAACTGAAAAAACAAGAAAAAAAAAACATGAAACGGAAAGAATTTGGCACTGAATGGTTTTAAAACTGAAAGAACATCGCGCAGAAAGAACACGAACCGGAAAGTACTTTCCACCGAACGTTCCGTTTCGTGTTCTTTCTGCACGATGTATTGTCAGTTTTAAGACCATTCAGTGTCAAGTTGTTTCTGTTTGATGTATTTTTATTTCTTGTTCTATCAGTTTCATGCATTTTCAACGATAAATATTTTCTGCGTCATGTACGGTTCGAGACCATGTCGAATCAATTTTTACGCAATATTTACGGGCGATCGGGCTGTCGGGCAGTCGGGCGGTCGGGCGGTCGAGCAATCGGGCGGTCGGGCATTCGGGCGGTCGGGCAACGGGCGGTCGGGTTTCCCGTGCCCGACCCGAGCCCGGCCCGTGCCCGGCCCGAGCCCGCCCGATATCGGGTACCCGACGTTTTCGGGTGCCCGCATAAGCCTATTGAACAATCAAAGAAATATTAAGCTTGCGACAAGATTTTCACAATGTTGTCATTTTCAGTTTAACTCTAAACATAACCTGTTTAGTAGAATATTGACTATGATTAGCTTAACAATTAAAATTCTTCACTGAACATTACACTGAGAAAAATGTTGCGTAGCGTGGCAGCTATACTAATAAATGCTGAAATGAATGTAGTTGTTTTAAGTAAAGTCCTTTTGCTATTAGAACTGCACTTCATGCCTATTTAGCATAAAACAAGAATTTTTAACTACTACAGCTAAAGTCCATACCTATTTTGCGGCCTATAAATATATTTATACCTGCATTAGTTGGTGTACTGAAGTTGGAAAAATTAACCTAAGATATTGTTCCAGCTACAGTAGTGTAGCTGATGCAGACATAATTATATTTCTAGGCCGCAAAACAGATAAGGACATTAGCTATAGTAGATATAAAATCTTGTTCTATGCTGAATAGCTATGGAATGCAGGTCTAATAGCAAAGCCCTTTACTTACTGTAACTATATTCAATTCAGCTCTTAATAGTGTAGCTGCCACGCTACGCAACATTTTTCTCAGTGTAGAATGCTTGGCTCAAGCATTCTTCAATTTCCAACAAATCGAAAATCTTGAATCAACATTTCAGAATCTTGACGAATTATTAACCTGGAAAACATGTTGACTCAAGCCTTTTCAGGTTGAATCAAGCGAATTTTT
>JABFOZ010000009.1:0-18770 GCA_022817625.1 Calliscelio sp. ZL-2020 | reverse complement strand
GCCTAGAAACATCACAACATCAATCTGATTCTTCCATAATTGAGGAAAAAATATCTTTCTATTTAAGCAAATCCGAAGTACATGATCAACTAGAAAAAAGAATTTATAAGAGGTAAATATTTATTTGAAATAAATACAATAATTATTTTTATACATTTTAATAAATCGTATACAAATAGGCAGATTGATTTTATATATTATTTATATTTTTATTAATAAAATTAATACACCTACTTATTTATAAGTTATTATACATATGTAACGAATGTTCAATTTTTTAAAATTTAAAACACTTTGGGTGATATATTTCTAGGGTCTACATGATTTAAATCAATTGATTCAAATCATTGATTTTCATCGTGATTTAAATCAAGATAAAAAATCAATTAAAGAAAATTCAAGTAAAGTAAGTGTCTCTGTAATCATCATGGTAAAGCCTGAAAAGCGGCATGATTTTCTTTCTCAATTTTCAGAAATAGTATAATATTATAAATACTAATTTAATATTGAACACGTTACAAATATTCCTCTTAATAATTTAAATTAAATAAACAATATGTAGTCAACAGTTTAACTGCTTCAAATTGAAAATAGGCCAATTACTGGTACCACTATGTTAAATTAAATAAAAACCTTTAATGTAATTACATATTATTAGTTATGAAATCACTATAACAATATAAATATTCACATTTATTAACAAATATTTAAGAATTATTATAAATAGTTTGTGATAATAAAAAATAATAAAATACATTTAAAAATATGTATTATACTTTATGAAATGAAAAATATTGATTTAAATCAAAATAGCCTGATTTAAATAAAAAATCGATATTTCGAGACGGTAATTGAATCGATCTTTGGATTTTTATTAAAAAGTCTGACTTTTTTCTAACCCTATATATTTCCAAAAAGTTAAATGACTATGATTAAATTTTTATCGTATAGATTATTTAATGCATTTCTTTTATTATATTATTATTAATATTATCTGTTTTTTAGTATTATCAAAAATACATTTACACATGTATTTTTTTACACACTACTTGAATTATTATTTAACATTGTTTCATGATATATTTCTGCAAATAGGAATGAAAAATCAAGGCCGAACATAAAACATAGAGAAGCGTATTAAGGTGATTTCTCAAATCTATAGTGCCGGAGTTAGTGTCTTTTTAATTTGTGTCCGTAAAAATAATAATTAGATATTTTAATTATAATCGGACGATTTTTGAATAATGGGAGAATAGCTTCAGTAATCTGAAATTAATTTCTGTAGCGAATTGTGGTCTGACAAACTGCAGGCGTTTTATTTGTTAGTTTGTTGTAAAAATAAAACGCCTGCAGTTTGTCAGACCACAATTCGCTACAGAAATTAATTTTAGATTGTTGAAGCTATTCTCCCATTATCCAAGAATCGTCCGATTATAATTAAAAGATCTAATTATTATTTTTACGGACACAAATTAAAAAGACACTAACTCCGGCACTATAGATTTGAGGAATCACCTTAAGGGAAATCTTCACATCTATAGTACCGAAGTTAGTGTCTTTTTAATTTGTGCCCGTAAAAATAATAATTAGCTCTTGTAATTATAACCAGACGATTCTTGGATAATGGGAGAGTAGCTTCAACAATCTGTAATTAATTTTTATAGTAAATTGTGGTCTGACAAACTGCAGGCGTTTTATTTCTACAACAAACTAACAAAGAAAACGCCTGCAGTTTGTCACACCACAATTCGCTACTGAAATTAATTTCAGAATGTTGAAGCTATTCTCCTATTATTCAAGAATCGTCCGATTATAATTAAAAGATCTAATTATTATTTTACAGATACAAATTAAAAAAACACTAACTCCGGCACTATAGACTTGAGGAATCACCTTAACAATGCACACCGTTGCTCCGATTCTATCCTACGATGCGGATCGTAGAATCTAGTTGAAAAAATTTCCCCGTGTACATACCGTATATATTTTCGTAATATATATAACATATATATAAATAGGAGGAAGAATTGTTCAACATCGAATTCGAATCAAGGTGCAATATACGTTGAAAACAGTGGATATCGAAATAACATTATTCTTAATCTTGGAGAAACAGAAATTGCATCAACCCGAAAATACACGTAACAGGAAGGACATGAATCGGAATTTTCAACCAATCAAATTTATTTTGTCAAATTCCTTTAATTCGATTGGATGAAAATTCATATTCATGTCCTTTCTGTTACGTGTATTTTTGGATTGGTGCAATTTCTGTTTCCTCAAAATTCAGAGTCAAGTTATTTCTGTTTCCCCTGTTTTCGTCTTCATGTTTATTGTGCACCATTTACTTTCCTTGCCATATATACTTCGGACTTGTAATTTCGAATTCGTGTAGTCTAATACTTTTATTGGATTAAATATTAATCAAGACGCTACAATCCTGGATCGTAATTTTTTACAGTCCAGGACTCTTGCGGTTACGGCCTGGAGTGTTGTTTTAACGATGTCATTTTCTCAGTATACTGTATATATATAAAATATTTACTTGAGTACTTTTTATCTATCATATATATACAATATATATATTGCTTTATATACGACGTATTTCGCAACATGTAACTCAGATATATAAAACATGATTATATATATGAAATATATACGAGATATATACAGATTCAACATATGTTATACATTTTTACATGCACTAAGAAAACATTGGACTACAGTTAACGCCACCTGGAATGCCTCGTAGATCTCCGATTTGTGAAGTTCGAATTTTGCGAGCTTCACCAACTCCACTAGTCGGAGGTTTACAATGCACTCTAGCTGGCGTTCATAATACTCTACTGTTTTTTCAGTGTGAGATTTTTTAACATTTGAATCATCGACTTTGATCAGATGCAAATGCTAAAACTATATAAGATTCACTCATATAAAATGTTAATAGCAAAATAGTCATAATTGTTGTTTTTTCAGAGTACTATTAAAATGTGGAGACGAAAACCTATAAGTAAATCATCTAAAAGGCACCAATCTAGACTGAAAGCAGAAAACTGTAAGAATTTATTAAAATGTGTGAAAGCTGCTAGTCAAGATTGTAAAATTACTTTCTTGCGTGATTTATTATCAGAAAATAATATTAAAGTTAAAGATCCATGTTATGCGCAAAGTACAAAAAAAGTCATCCAAGTTATCCATGAAAGTTCTCCACATGAAGAGTTATATTTCAAAAATATCACTGTACAACCTGCGATAATTGAAACTACTTTTAATGAAGATCAGGAAAACGTTACACAAGTGAAAGAGGTTTCTTCAGATAGCGATATAAATAATATAGTTTGTCATGAAATAATTGAGGACAATTTTATCGAGGAACTGAAAACTGCACTGATTCGCTGGGCTTTAAAATTTAAAGTAAAATTAAACTGTTTAACGGGTATACTTAAATTATTTTTGCTATTCTTTCCACATCTAAAATTACCCAAGAATGGGAAAACTTTACTGAAGACACCACGAAATGTTAAGACATATGAAATGCCAAAAGGTAAATATATAAATTTTGGAATTGAAAATGGTATAAAAGATTATTTAGAAAAAAAGAACAATTGTTTACTTGAACACGTTGATCTTCGTATAGGAATAGATGGATTACCATATGCTCCTAAATCAACTAGATATGAAATATGGCCTATTATGGGCTCAGTGTTTCCAGATGGAAATATTTTTATCATTGGGTGTTATTTTGGTATTCAAAAACCACAATCATCTGACGAGTTTTTACACAGATTTGTCGAAGATATCACAAAAGCAATAATTAATGGCATACATTATAATGATCGGATTATAACTGTATACATATTTGCCATAATTTGTGACATTCCAGCAAAATCGTTCGTATGCAAAACAAAAGGTCACGTTGGTTACTTCAGTTGTCCTAGATGTAAAGTAAAGGGTGAAAGATGTAACAAAAGAATATGTTTTGCTGAATTAAATTGTAAACGTCGTACTGATGAAGAAATTCGAGCGATAATGACGAAATTTGACAACGTAGATTGTGACTTAGAACAACAAGGCGAAGAATATGATGATAACGATGAAGTAGAAGACGATTTTATTAAAGGAAAGTCTAAGTTGCTGGATATACCGAGCTTTTGTATCTTGTCGAAGACTCCACAAGACTACATGCACTCAATTTGTGTTGGAGTTATACCAAAATCATTAAGTTTGTCAATGAGATTAGGTTTAATAAAAAAACGAGAACAAAGAATCATTTCCCGGTATTTAATATTTCTGCGAAAATATACTCCAGCAGTATTTCAAAGAAAACCCGATTCTTTAGATATGCTCGGAAAATGGAAAGCAACTCAATCTCGAATGTTTCTTTTATATATTGGAATTATATCCCTGCAAGCACCATTATTAATAAATAACAAAATTTTACAATACTTTCTGACGTTACATGTAGCAATTCGATTGTTGTGTGAAAATAATTCAATTTCTGATGCAGAATATGCAAAACAATTGTTGAAGCACGCTGTCAAATCTTTTATAAGTATTTTTGGAAAACAATATGTCTCTCAGAATGTTCATGGACTCATACATCTCGCAGACGACGTCATTAATCTAGGTGCTGGATTAGACTCTTTTAGCGCTTTTCCGTTTGAAAATCATTTGAGACATATAAATTTAATGATACGAAAACCTGAAAAGCCACTAGAGCAGATTTATAGTCGTGCAATGGAATCTGTGTGTCAAAACCAATATTTTGATCATAAAGAATCGGATGACAAATTATTAAAAATGCAAAAACATTTTAATGGACCACTGTTACATTCATTTCGAAATCCACAGTATTTAAAAATTAAAAAGGATGGTTTCTGCTTTTCGACATCGGTACCTAACAACTGCTGTGGAATTGATTCAGATGTAATAATAATCGAAAATTTTGTGACACATGATAATGGCAGCTTATACATTATTGGACGCAAATATATAACGATCTCAGATTTATATATGACACCTTGCCAGTCGTCATTATTAGGCATCTATAAAGTACATACAATTTCAAAAAAAGTATACTCTTGGCCTGTGGAAAGCATTACAAAAAAGTACTTTAGAGTTCCAGTACCACATGAAGCCAAAACATTTGCAGTCTTTCCTCTGCTGCATAAATAATATTGTTTTATTAGAAGGTAATAAACATAAACAAACCCCGAAGAAAAATATAATTAAAATTTGTAATATTTTAAATGACATTTAGAAATATATACAGCAGCTGGCCAAATTATTAGAGACATTTGAACTTTATGAAAAATTGGCATTTTTCAAAATGATATATCTTGGTCAATTTGCAAGATAATTAAACAAACTAAAAAGCACCTGGAAGTCTCTTCCTTTTCCTTTAATATTTTTGTATTGCATTTTGTCTACTCAAAGTCCTTCAGCGGTTTAGCCCCCCCCCTCCCTCCCTCCCAATTAAGAGATGTTGCTTTCGGAACGAAAATGTTCAAAGGGCAGTAAAACATCATGAAGACGTCATATTTGGTCCAATTAATAGTTTATAATAAAATTTGATTATTTTTTTCATGAATGTAAAAGTCATTCAATCTTGATCATGATTAAGATACACTTTAAACCGTTTTTGTGAAAGTGTATCACATGCAAGTCATTCTGGTTAAAGCATGTAGACCATAAACATTTTTGTATACAAACAAATTTTATTTACAATAGGTTTTACAAATCAGATCTCTTCCCCCGCCCAAGAGACAAGTTCAACTATCTCTAATAATTTCGCCAGCTACTGTATATTATTGCACTTTCGTTGAACCTTTTTCCACTTTTGCAACCATATTTTTTATTTGAAAGTGCTTTCCTTAAACTTTTTCGTATTGGCAAACACAGAAATCTCTCATAAAAAACACGTTTGGGACCAAAAACCTCTCTTAAAAAATAAACGCAAGCGATGTCCTATCTTAGCCGTTCATTGACCACGATATGACATAAATTGTGTAGTACAATTTTATGTTTTTAATTATTTTTTAAGTGTGTGTAGTATTACGAGAGGTCCTAGTTTAATTCAATTTTTTTGCAAATAAAGAAGACAGAAAATACGCTTTCGTCTTTCTATATCTTTAAAACCGAGAAAACGCCACGACAGAGAATGTTTTTGTCGTTTCAATGAAAAATATAGTACATTGCATGGACTAAAAGTATTCGAATATTATCTAATGCGATTTCCATTCTCGGTCTTGTTGAGAACATCTACACGGACAGAAATGGTTATTTCCACCAACATATAACCCTTTTTGTAAACCCTGCTTCGTTATCCTAGCATATATATGATATTCTCTAATTGTTTTTTTTGTTATATCAACATCGATATTGTGTAAATGTATACTTCGTAAAAGTAACAAAAGGTTGAGATAAACGTTAACAAAATTGTTGTGTAAAACTAAATATATTTTTGCTATTGCAAAATTGACTTGGCGCTTACCTAACCTGTTTTTAGCCATGATATTTTGTACGAAATCAGTCCCAAGTTAACACAACATTGTATCGTCCCAACAAAATTTCTATCCGTGTAGTCAATAATAATTGGCTACTTTCAGTCCTTACAATGATATGAACCTTGCGTTACGTAATATATAATGAAAATCAAAAGATCTGATTTCTGTAATATTATTTAAATTTAACATTTAATTGTAATTATTTTGCGCAAATTAATAATGATTTATGTAATCAAATACACAATTATATATTATCTTCTTTCTAGGGTTCTGCCATTGTATAAAAATGAAGGATAATGACACCTGAAATATACGTTTTCAGTAATATTTCTAAACAATTCTGTATTTTGTAAATGTTGTGTGATATTTTTATACATTTATTAATGCAAATTTAATAATTGTAATAAAAATTGTATTTGGACCTAATGTTTTGTCGATAAATAAATACCTCTATATTGTATAACTATATTTATTGTATAATTTACCTTCATACATTTATCATGTAAGAAAAATTTTGTTTAGAATACTCTTATTCTAGCTAAATAGTAATGTTTTTCGCCACTAATATGACTAAATATTTTATAATATTTAATAAAACTTCCAAGTTCGTATACTTTTATTGTTGATTATTTGCATCGTTTAACATATTCAAAATAAATCTATCATTAAATACAAATTGCTTAAGAAACTAAGTTTAAATTAGATTTGATTTAAACATTTAAATATTTTCATTAATTTTATGTTATTATTTTATGTATTTAAATACACAGATTAAAAATGTTATAATCGTAAGTATATTACTTTATTATCTTAAATACATTTAAAAAAATTGTCATTCATGTACTAATATAAATATTTTTTATTTTATATATATTTATTATATATATATAAATATTGTAAAGACATTCAATATCTTAAAATAATGTTAACGTATTATCCAATATAAATATTTATTTAATGTTGAATTAATATTGAAATATTGTTACTTTAATATCTAATATCAGTATCCATTAAAAGAAAGTTGATGGGACCGTTAAGTTGGTTTATATCGAATTTGCATTGTTCCCTTTTACTCGTGCTATGATTGGTCGTCTCATATCAAAAATAGTGAGATAGACAGAAAAGTGTCAATATCGATCGATATGCGTGCCTGTGTTGTGACAGATCGACGGGTAGTGCGCTGGTTTGTAAGGTTAATGTTTTCGTGCCTGCTTATTTTGTATTAATAAATAATTAATGCAAAAAATTGATAAATTATTATTTCGTGCAAAATGCCGTCGTAATTTGTGTGAGCGCGGTTGTCAAATGGTCGCAATATTTACAAACAAATTGTGGTTATTCTTTATGTATACATTCGTTAGTTTACAAGTATTTCTGTGTATTGTTTTTTCATAAAAATGGTTTAGTGCATCGAAAAATGTGTTTCAAACCACATATGCTTAAATGTTTGTAAGTGGTAAAAGTGTATTTATGCCTGCGGTTGTTTGACAAGTCAAGTGGTGGCATTTTATTAAATTGCTAGCACGAGGTTTGTTTATATATCGACAGCTCCAATTAGAGTCGCCCCAGTACAATTTTGCATTTTAAAAAGTCTCAGTCATTTTTAAATAGGTTTTTACCAAGGATATCCGGACTGCAGCTTTTTAGAATGCAAAAAAAATTGGACTGGAGCGATTATAATCTGAAGTTGTCGTGATATATACCGTATACTTCGTGACAAATAATTTTTCTTATTTTTTATTAATCTTACGGCAGTTCACAGTACGAGTTTTCTGTCAACATATGGTTTAGTGCGAGGTTATGTGCACTCTCGTAATGAAGTATTGCTTTGTGATTTTCGACATATATCGTCAGATAAGTTTTCTTTAGTTCCTTATTAATTATTATTTGAATTAAATTTTTAGATTTAAGAATAAATACTTTGTTTAAACTTGTGTGTTTTTATTTTCAGATACTTCTATACATATTATATATATGGATTTTTAATTCAATAATAAAAAGGTAAAGTGAAATGACATAAAGGAAACCGTTTCATAAAACGTAAGTTTTTTAATTGAATCAGATACATTAAATGTAGTTAGTAATTAATTTACTGATTAATAATTAGTTTAATTAATAATCTAGGAATAAGATGAATTGAAAATGTCAATGAATTTAAAAAATATCAATTATTTATTAATTCAAATTGTAGGGTTACTATTAAAACATAATTTTAAATAAACATATCAAATTTATATAAATCAAGTAAACTATAAAACAATATAGTTAACCTGTAACCAGGCGAGTAGCTTTTAGTATCTCTTTTCTACTCATAATAATCTTATAAGGGTTTTCTATACTCTTGGGGTATTTTTTCATCTCACGTGACCATTTACGAGTTAATAATCGTTTTTTTTAGTTTATGCCTTTTTTATATTTATTAATTATAATTTAAATTAATTAATTAATATCAATAGTGTTTTTTGAATTCATTTGATTGATTAACTCATTCGACCGGATTTCATTCCCCCAACACTTTGGTGATATCTATATATTTATTTAATTTTGCTGAAATAAAAAATAATTATGACATTTTAATAGTCAATTTATGAAGATGAAGAATTGATAAATATAGGTACATGGTTCTTTAATTAAAATGACTTACAATAAACGTTTTACAGCGCAGCTTACTGCGTCGCGACGTGATGGACTACGCGACGTTCCGCGATGAATCCGGCGCAATGAGTTAATAATTACTAAAGTATTTAAATAATAAAATTATATATATATACAATAATTTATACAATAAATTGCTGATTGGAAAATAAAATCTGATAATTAATTTTAACTTTAAAGTAAATATAAAACGGATGTTTATTGTATTTTTAATAAAGAATTATATCATCATAATAATGTCGTGTCTAACAAATCATTTTGTTTTCTAAATACGTTTATAAAATCCATTTATATTTTAAAACAGTCATTATCATACATTTGTGACAAATTAGTATTTTTTATAGCATTATAGCATTAATTATAACTATTATTCTGAATAGCAATAATTATCATAATTGTAATATACTTATGAAAATAAATGTTTTAAATTTAAAAGTGTACATCGAATAAACTTCGATGTAACATATCGATTGAGATAGATAAGTTCACACCTGTCAACGAATTTTTTTCACCTTTATGGTTGGTTTCTTTCACCACAACCGTGCATCGTGATTTTCTTAGTTTTGTGAAAAAAAAGTAATTGTGAAAAAAAGAATTTTCGTTTCAATAAGTGTTCTGTTGTTTTCTTCATTTATCAGTTAATAATGTGTTTCAATTAACAACGTTACGCATAATACACGTAAGTCATATGTTTTTGAAATATATTTCAATAAAGGTTATGACCAATTTGTCATAAATTGTTTCTAATTAATTTGACAAATTATGTCAAATTATGAAAGGTAACTGATTTTTGACTTAAGAATGATAAAAATAAGTTGTTTTTGCAATGATTTGTTTTTCGATTTTTACAATAATTTGTTGATTTATGTAAGTAATTAATTTGGTTTTACGCTCATTTTAATAAATTGTTACTTTAATGAAGTAATGTTTCAATATTTTGATTACAATTTATAATTCATATAAAATGTATAACATTTGTTTGCATTATAATAATGAACGAGGTGACTGAAAAGATTAAGGAGATAAAACTGCTAAAATGGTTAAATCATTGTTCTTCGGACAATTATGATGAAACTTAGTTTTCAAATAGCTGTTATTAACCCTTTGCGCCTCCAAAGGCTCGAATCCTCCATGCATGTAGGTTAAGTTTGTTTGTGTGCATGGATCAAAAATACATTTATGATTGGTTAAAACAAATCACGTGATGTGAAAGCTATGTTCTTATTGGTACGATTGTAAATTACAGGGCCGTATATCAATAATTGGTTGGAGGCGCAAAGGGTTAAATAATAAAATAATGAAAAATATGTTTTTTTAAACATGTATTTATATGTTATATATGTTTATATGAAAAAAATTCATATAAACAATATATGAATTTTTACCCGGTTTTAATTTAGTTTAGCTTAAAATGTCGGAGTTTAATGGAAATGTCGTAGACTGAATATTTCTATTTTGTGTAGTTTTCTGGCAATCCACGATTCCACGTAATACTCTCAAAAATAGATATAAAAATTCCCTAAGAGAAGATGTTGGTTAATCCAACGTTGATGATATTATTGATTCAACGTTGATTCACCTTTCTTCCAACATAATATCAATCATGATTTAACGTTGAGTTGCCAACGTTGATTCAACATTTAGCTGTCAAAGTTGATTCAACCTTCTTTCAATAACATATCAATGTTGAATCAACGCTGAGCTCTCAGCATTGATTGAACCCTCTTTCATAATAACATCAACGTTAATTCAACGTTAAGTTGTTAACGTTGATTCAACCCGATAACACAAGATATTCGAATGTAGATTCAACTTTAATTGAGTCTTTTCACAACGTTCAGTTATTAAGGTTGAATTAACGGTTTCGTCACCGTTGATTCAACGTTGAATCAATCAAGCTATTCTTTAGGGTAGTGATATTTAAATCACAATTGAGTCACATTTCGCATCACAATTAAATCACAAAGTTGTTACATTTCAGTAACAATTAGATAATTTGTCATATTTTAGTTCCACCATAGTTGTCAATAGTTGTTCCACTGAGTTTGATATTTTGACAAATTTGTGACGCACTTGTAACTAATTCGCTACAAATTTGTGATGAGGTTGACAGAAATGCAAGAGCTCCTAACGATCGAGGTCCGAGTATATCATTGTATGAGTAGATTTCTTATTAAACACGCGTCAAAAATCTCGCTTTGGTCAATAAGTTTATTGTTCTTAATATCGTATTATGTAGAAAAATCTATAATATCGGCAATTGCGCGTTCGGCACTTCTTAAACAATGAAAATGTTCTCTATAGTATATATTCACTATTAACTTTCACACGTTTTGCTAAACTAAAAACCGATAAACCTTTAACTTTTTAGTTTTTAATGTATGCAATCTCAGACGTTTTTTCAAGTCATGCGTCATATTCGAAAATCATTGAAAATCATTTTCTTTACACAGTAAAAAATAAAGTTACACTTTTACACCTTACTTACACTGCTTCGTGAACATTTAAGTTTAACCAATGAGAAATCAACATTTAAGACACTAACTCAATGTGGTGTAAAATTTCGCATACTATACAGTTGATATTTTTAAATTAACACTTTTACACGAACCGTGATTCTTTTTTTACTGTGTATGCTTTTTTCAAATCTCAATGTATCAGAATACATTCGGGCCTCGATTTAATATAGGTATATGCGCCATATATGTTTCAGTTAACATATATGTTAACATATATGCTCCATATATGTACCATAATATGTCATCATATATGCCACATATATGTTCTATATATATATGGATACATTTATGTTACATATATGGCACCATATATGCTCCATATATGTCACATATATGTGCCATATATGTTCATTTTACATGGGTTCCTTTTATTATTGAAAAAAAGGAAATATTTCCTTAAATCAAGAGTGTACAAGTATTTAGTTCTTTTCTCTATTGATTTTTAATTATTTCAGGTACAAGGTGCAGTAGTAACCTCTGCAAGTTCTTCTTCATACTTTGAACTTTGCCTTTGAACTAGCTTTTTTAACCATTTAACTAGCGAGTTACTATATGCTTTAAGCAGAAGTGACTATTTTAAAACCAGAAAGAAAAAAAAATAACATACTTGAGATAGAAAAAATTAAATAAAAAATAACCAAATTGAGACAAACTTAATTATACTTGTGTTTAAAAGAAAACTTTACACTTGAATTAGAATTTAGATCTTCTTTTTGCAAAATGGGTAGACGTAAAATATACCGTTCTGAAGAAGAAGAAGCTGAATTCCAGCGACTTAAAAAAGAACGTAAAATTGCATATCAAGCAAAGTATCGCGAAAACCAAAAATTAAAGAAAAAAACACAGGATTCACACTCTATTGCAGGACCTTCAACATCAGGTATTGCAATAGATGGTGTTCCTGCAAGTACGTCAAAAGCTCCAAGCTCTTTCATTGTAAAGAAAGTGTATAGTGCCTCATCAGTTATGAAACGTGTAATCACAACATCCACTCTTAACAAATCAGTTGCAACGAATAGTCAAGAGTCAAATAATCAACTAACAGAAGACAATATTGTAAATCAAATTGATTCTGTGTCAAATGTACGGAATCTAAGTTTAAATGTTGAGTCAACTCAACAAGCATCAATCGAACTTAGAAGTCCAATTTCTTTAGCTACAGTTATTACACAAGCCGAGCATAATAATATTAACAATGCTGAAAATTTTTCAAACGAATCAAGATCAAATTCATCAACGACTTACAATGTTACCAACGTTAATAGAGATGAACTAGCAGTATTAGCAAGACCAAATGTTGATTTGTGTGATCACATGCGATTAAGGAAACAAAATCACCGAGCTACAAGAAAAGGATTTAATGACATAGATTTAGATAATTTATCTGAACATTATACGGGGAAAATGGATGTTATCTGCGAACATTGCGACGCAAAACATTTTCAATCGGAAAAAATACCGAATAAAAACCATTCCTTTAGTGATTGTTGTTCGCACGGTAAAGTTCTTCTCGAACCGTTACCCCCGCTTCCGAATGAACTCCAGGAATTGTTTGCACGAAATCATCCAAAATCAACTGAATTTTTAAACAATATTCGAGGCTACAACAATACTTTTTCGTTCGCATCATTCAATGCAAATTTAGTCAATCTGAGTATGCAAAGACGAGGACCTTATTGTTTTAAAATTCAAGGACAGATATATTATCAGGTAAATACTGCTTTATATCCATCAGTAGGTGAAAATGCTACATTTGGTCAATTATTCATACTTGACAGCAATGAAGCTGCTGAATGTCGGTCAATTCAAAACTCGAATTTAGATATTGAATTATTATACATGTTAGATAATATTATGCGCAATAATAATGTATTTTCACAATCGTATCAAATGATGCACGAGGAAATACAAAACCAGCAACAAGAATTAGGTTCAGAAGTTTCGAATTTGCAAATGGCATTTTTAAAGAACAGAACTGGCATTGATAGAGGAAGATATAATATTCAACGAATTAATGAAGTAGCAGCAATATTTTCTACAACAGCAGATGGTGAAATTCCAGATAATTTCGTCACAATCAAAAATAAAAAGGACAAGAAGTTACAATACGTAAATACAATGGATCCAAATGTAGAGCCTTGGATTTATCCTATGTATCATCCGTTTGGTACACTAGGATGGCATAACGGGATAAAACAAATCAACGGAAAAAGGGTAACGAGATTAATGTATACTCAATCTCGCATTGCTGTACGTGATACCGAAGACAACGTTATTTTAAGAGGAGGAAAATTATTTCAGCAATGGTTAGTAGATAGTTACGTGAAAATCGAAAAAGATCGAATTGATTGGTGTAAATACAATCAAAAGCAGCTGAGAGTAGAGAAATACCAAGGATTAATCGATTATCTGCAATCAGCTGCTACTAACATCGATGCAAATTTGGGAAGAGTTCTGATTTTACCATCATCATTTACAGGCTCTCCACGTAATATGATGCAAAATTACCAAGACGCTATGGCAATTGTGAGAAAATATGGTAAACCTGATTTGTTTATTACGATGACATGTAATTCAAATTGGCGTGAAATTAGAGAAAACCTTCTTCCAGGTCAACAACCAGCTGATAGACCGGATATTTGTGCTCGTGTTTTCAATATTAAAAAGAACTATCTAATAGATTTGATAGTACGACAACAATTTTTTGGTGAAGTTGAAGCTTTCGTTTATGTCATAGAATTTCAAAAGCGCGGTTTACCACATATGCATTTATTAGTGACGTTAAAACGAAGATACAAAATTTCTAATCCAGAAATAGTTGATAAATTCATATCTGCTGAAATTCCAGATCCTAACGTTGACAAGAATTTGCATAATATAGTTATGAAACATATGATTCATGGTCCTTGTGGTGATTGGTGCATGGAAAATGGAAAATGTTCAAAACATTTTCCAAAGCCTTTCCACGCAGAAACGACAATGGATGAAAACGGCTATCCACAGTATTGTAGACGGGATGATGGTAAAATATATGAAAAGCCAAGAGATTTTGCTGTTGATAATCGATATGTTGTTCCGTATTGTCCGACATTGTTAATTACTTTCAACTGTCACATTAACATTGAAATTGTTTCAAATATTAAGTCAGTCAAGTATTTATATAAGTATATTTTTAAAGGACATGACGCAGCAAATGTGGTTATTGGTGAATTTACTAATGAAAGAGAACTTACTCACGACGAAATAAAATCTTTTGTGGAAGCAAGATATGTTGGCCCAGTAGAAGCATGTTGGCGAATTTTAAGCAAACCTTTGCAAGAGAAAAGTCATGCTATTACGCGCTTGCCAGTACATTTACCAAACGAACAAAGTGTAATAATATGTGACAATGCTAACCAAGAAGAATTAAGAAATGCAATGGACAAAATCTCAATGCTGATAGACTATTTCCAATTAAACAGACGAGACGTTGATGCACGTCATTATTTTTACACCGACATACCTTTGCATTATACATTTAAAAAAGTAACTGTGGATGGTAAACAAGTTAATCGTTGGACTAAACGTCAAGCTTACTTTAATACCATTGGTAGAATGTACTCTGTAAGCCCAAGTCAAATAGAATTGTTTCATTTGCGAATTTTGTTGCTGAATATTAAAGGTGCAACATGTTATGATGATTTAAGGACAATTAACGGTGTATTGGTGCCAACCTACACAGAAGCATGTTTAGCATTGGGATTAATTGAAGACGATGAAGAATGGAGACGAGCAATGAACGAAGCTACAAGCTGGATGATGCCAAGACGTTTAAGGTTACTATTTATTCGAATATTGATGCATTGTCAACCAGTTCATCCAAAAGAATTGTGGGATGAATTTAAAATTCAAATGTCTGAAGACTTTATAAGACGATACGGCCAAGTTACTGGCATGCGTAAAGCTTATGCTCAAATTGACAACTTGCTTCAGAAAGAAGGTTGGAGTCTTGCACAATTTCCAGAAATGGATCAAATTATTGAGGAATGGGAGGAAGAAGATGCTGAGTTATTACAACAAGAGAATCAAATTGGACAAGAACAATATAACCAATTAAATCCCAACCAGAGGAAAGTAGTTGATCATGTATTGTCATTATTTCAGAATGTAAACAATCAACAGTCAAGACTTTTGTATGTTGACGGTCCAGGTGGTTCAGGTAAAACCTTTACTTACACAACACTCTATTATTTGCTTAAATTGCAGGGTAAAATAGTCAGTACAATGGCCTTTACTGGCATTGCTGCGACTTTATTACCAAATGGTAAAACAGTGCACAAAACTTTGGGATTACCAGTTCCACTTTTTGCTGATTCAACATCTAATATCAAAGTTCAGTCTAAAGAAGGGGATTTTCTAAAAAGTGTAGACGTATTTATTTGGGACGAAGCACCAATGGCACCACGTTACGCTCTTGAAGTAATGAATCGATTACTGAAAGATTTGATGCAAAACGATTTACCATTTGGTGGCAAAATAGTTATTCTTGGTGGAGATTTTAGACAGTTACTGCCCGTTTTACAACATGGAACACGTTCAGAGACGGTAAATCTGTCTATTAAATTCAGTCCATTGTGGTTACTTTTCCAAATATTTTCATTAACTGAAAATATGCGTGCATTGCCTCGCGAAATCGAATTTGCCCAATTTTTGTTAGATTTAGGAAATGGTCATCTGAATGATGAAGCCGATAATATCATTGTTCCACAACAATGTGTCGCAGATTTAAATGCAGACATTGTAAACGACACTTACGAAGACATCATAAAACAAAGAATGTTTAGAAATGCAGCAAAATGTGGAATCTTATCTGCACGAAATTTAGATGTCGATGAAATCAATAATCGTGTAATCAATTTACTTGATGAAACAACCGAAAAATTGTACACGAGTGTTGATACCGCCGAAGTTTCTGGTGATAATCATGATATTAATGAAGCTATTTTACCCGAGTACTTAAACACATTGAACCCATCGAATCTTCCAGCTCACACATTACGGTTAAGAAAATTTGCAGTCGTTATGCTTTTGAGAAATTTGAATATCAGTGAAGGCTTATGCAATGGAACAAGATTGTTAATTCTTGAACTTGGAAACAATTTGTTAAAGTGCGAAATTTTGAATGGAGATAAGAAAGGTGAAATAGTTTTTTTGAACCGAATTACTTTATATTGTGAAAATGTATATCCGTTTACATTTAAAAGAAGACAATTTCCCATTAAAATTGCTTTCGCTATGACCATAAACAAATCTCAAGGTCAAACATTTGAAAAAATCGCAGTAGATTTAAGGAAAAGTGTCTTTAATCATGGACAACTTTATGTGGCCTTCTCACGTGTTCGATCATGGGAATCATTAAAGGTTTATTTTGCTTCTGATAATGATAATAATAAGACAAAAAATTATGTTTATACTGAAATATTCGATTAAAATTATATCATACTGAAAATGGTAATAGAGTAAACATAAAAATTTTAGTTAGATATATTTAGATCTATGAAAAATAAAGTATAATTTGTATTTTATAAAAATGTATGATGAATAAAGGACTGTAAATAAGTAATACTAGACATGAAAAAAATTCATACGAAAACATACATACATATTAAAATATTACATAAATGATAAATAACTGATGTACATACAATTTATATATAATTCATATATACTAAGATAATAGATGATTTTGAATACAAAATTGACACACACACACACACACACACACATACAACATTGAAACTCATACATGTATACATTTAGACATATACACAAACACTTGGTGTACAAAATCCGACCAGCAACCTCCTCGTGGTGTACATCGGATAACGCTAATGCTGACGGTAAATTGTTAACAAGTTCTTTATACAAGAATATAAATTTTACTTTTAATTTTTTATGCACTTTGGAGTGCATAAAACAGGGTGCATAAAAGTGCAAGAACAGGGTAATAATGGCCACTTTATTTCCTCCCGACAATAAAGTGATCATTACTAATATGTGGTAAAATTTACAATTGTTCATAATTTTGTGCGTGTATGTACAAGTGTTCAAAATATGGGGTTTATGATAATAACACGAGAAATTTATTTATAGTAGTTATTTGACCCCTTCTATATATCGGGAATAAAATATGAATAAGATTTTCTAATCTTTTTTATTATAATGCGTTAAAAACAGATAGAAAATTTTATTCCTTATTTTTGTCGTTTATTAATTTTATTACCTTCGAGGGCGTACTCATTTTCAAACAATATTCATAAAATGCAATAAACAATTCAGTTTGCATAAATATAACCTTTATTAACTCTCAATTGGTTAACCTTTTTTTCAGTATCAGTGTCTTGAATACAGAAGCCTTACTTTAGTGATGTATTCTTCAAATACAAATGATCCACGTTGACCAATTGAGAGTTAATAACGAATATTGTTTTGAAATAATTGGTGTTTTCGGAAAATGTTCAGAACAAATACAAAATTTAAAATTGTTTTGAACACACATTTTTTCAAATAAAATATTGTTAATTCTTATTGTCCGTCCAGGAAATTCCATCAGAAACCAATCAGAGCTAACAATGTTTTCTCTGAAAAAATACTTGTTCGGCAGATTCAGAACAATTCAAAATATTGCATTGTTCTTTGCATTGAACATTTTCCGGATATGCCAAATGAGGTATTCGACCACAAACATTTTAAAATATTAAAAAGAGACAAATAATTCCAGCCATGTAAATTCTTTATATGGCTGAAATATTTTGCTTTAGTAAAAAGGGACGAATTTATATCGACTTAATTTTTTATTCTTTATTACTATTGAAAACTATTGAGGATTTCGAAATCTATTCCGGTTTTAGCTGAACTGGAATCTGTCCTTTTCTATCTCATTATAAAGATACAAAGTCAATCATGAAAAATTCGTGTTCGGACCGATTTTGCTTGAAGTTGAAGACTTTTCGAAACCGCCATATGTTTCTGTTTAAATACGCCATTTATTTGCGCCATTCTTATGTTCTATTCACACATCATTACCATTGCGAATATAGCGTATTCGGTG
>JABFOZ010000008.1:0-18838 GCA_022817625.1 Calliscelio sp. ZL-2020 | reverse complement strand
AATGTAAAACTAAATTTAAATATTATAATACAGATAATGAAAAATTATTTAAATTTACAATTGTTATTTTTTATTTATATTTATATATAAATATAATTAAGTATATAAAAATACAGTGTTAATTTAATTTCTATTAAGATTATTACAATCAGTGTTTCGAACTATGAAGTTAAACTAATGAGCCTAATTAAGTCATTAATGCTTCGGCTGTATTCGGGTTTTCTGTCTCTTTCTAAATAGATTAATAATATTAGGCTTCGAATCACCTCTAATGACTTTCGGCTATCGATATTAAAAACTTAATTATATTCTTTTTATAGAATGTATTTTTAGATTAAAATATTCTGATCGATAAATGAAAAAATATCATTTATTCGTTTTACAACAGAATTCAAGTTTAACACTTAATTTTAAACAGAATTAAATTTTTTTTCTTATTCATTATGGTGATTTAAAAAAAGGACATTTTCGAATACATAACAACGCACAATTTGATTATGTGTTTCTTGTGAATTTATATACGTACTATATTTTATATATTTAACATATATTATTATATTATATAATAGAAATTATTTATGTTGTGTTGTAGGCTAATTATGCAATCATAATTTTCATCTCCTTTTTTGTTGAAAATGTTGAAAATTGGCCAATAAATTGAAAAGTTATTTTTTTTCTTATTCATTCATTCAAAATTTATAATATATCTTGTGAAATATTTCATTTTTATAGTACGAAAACTTTCTATTTTCTATTAAAAGTGTTTCAATAATAATGAAAATAAATTTTTCAGCACTGAGTGCGGAAAAGTGCACTTTTCCGCCTTCTGTACAGAGAAATAGCGTACCCACGTTGTGTAATATACTATTTATTTCGACATTATAAAATATCGAAAATATTTTTGAATAATTCACTTATGTTTCAATTATACCATTATTATTTAAAATACACTGCGATTCATTTTTTAAGTTAGTTTTACTAACTGAATTCTTAATAATTTGTATGAATGTTTTTCTTATTGAGATAAATGATATATCATTTGCTTTCGAAATAACAGTAAATTTAACTTGCTTTCAGTTTCTCATTTGTATTACACTATACCAAGGTTTTAAAAACGATACAAGGCCTGTTACCCACAAATATTAAAATTTTACTTTAAAATCGCTGTTCCACGATTTTTGGAAAAATAAACTCTCTCGATATAATTAATACGCAAATCCCTAGTATTTTTTACAAGTTCAAGAACAGTAGATCTGCAACTAAACTTTTGATTTCACTTAAGTTAAAGAAAAGATTTTAATTATAAAAACTGCTGTTTATTGCTTTTCAGAAACATTCTTTTGCTTGATATAATCAATAATAAAATCTCATTTGCATTTCTACACAGTCCTAAAGTGAGTAGAAACGTTTTGGAAGAATATTTTTTACATTTAACTTCAAAAACATACACAAAACAATGAAAAAATTCTATTTTTCACCTATATCATGCTTAAGGCAGCTTAAAACCCATATAAAAACATATTTCAGGTATCTTCCACTTATTTTCTCATCATTTCAAAGTGGTTGTTGGGTCCGCTCGAAAAAAAATTTATTTAACGGACACCCTAATATATATATATATATATATGTTTTCATCGCAATGCTGAAGGTACATGATATTCACTGCGACGCTCAAGGTACATGTTTTTCACGAGCAACGAAAAAGATGCATGTTTTTCGCTGCGACGTGAAGATGCACGTTCTTCGCGGCAACCATCGATATACACTATTTACACTATTTACAATTGGTTTATTTACTATTACTATCACAAATTGTTTTGCTTCATATTATTATAGTGTCAGGCAAATTATTTTCTGTTATACAGATTTTCCGTTGTCATCAGATCAAAGTGTCTTCGATCAATTTTCATCGTAAAACTAGTTTCTTTTCTAGCTTTTAGAGCACACTTTACGACAGTTAGAGACTTCACTGTTTTATTTTGTTATCTGTTTCTTTTTTTAGTTTTAATATCTGTGACACAGGAAAAAATTCTTTTGGCATCAGCGTTTGAATGCGGTAGAGTTCTAATTTTATTGACAATGTTACTTAAACAAGGAAATATTAATTCACCACCTGAGTTCTTCATACAAGATATTCTTATCCACATATCGTCAAAACTAAGTAGTGTCAGTTCATCACGAATTGCCTTATTCAAGTCGAAATATAATTTGAACCATTAGTTTCTAATTTCTGCATCGTCAAATACTCCGAATCGATGTGCTACTGTCAAAACATTTTACACTGTTCTTTGTCTATCAGCATCATTTAATGCAAAACATGATTTAAAAACTGGTAAATGAGTGATGAATGAATCATCAATCGGAAATCGACTTACTATTTCTTGTGATGCTACTACATAAAATTGCAAACAATGCTTTTTAATTTTATTGACCTGGGTATGTGTAAGTTGGTTGGTAATAATTTTATCTTTAATGAACTCTTCACATTCAAAACCAAGATATATTTCGTTTAGCTGCATATAATTTTCAGGGTTTGAAAAATCCAGGCGAGCAAGATTGTTCTGCTTTATTACATCTGGTTTTAAAAAGTTATTGGATAATGTCTGTAAAATATTTTGTGATTTTGAACTTAAATCTTGAATTACTGTATTTTGAGTTTGGAAATAAGCATTAAATTGATTAAAATAATTGAGTGTATATTTTAAGAATAGTAGATACGCTTTCGTTTCATTATTTTGAATTGCAGCAAAAATTTTATTGGCCTTAACGTTGCGGGCATTTTCTGCAACTTCTTCAGAAAAAAATAAATAAAGGGATTCTCAGCAATCCAATATTCTTGCAATACACTGCTGTAACGCTAGCCAACGTGTGTTACTCAATTTCAATATCATCAATTCGTTTTCATCGACATACTCTTGAAATAATTTGTAGCTTGCAGAACGTTTTGGACTTCCGTTTATATATGCGCTGATTGATTTAATAAAATCTTCAATTTCATCAGGAATAACTAAACAAGCAGAGCTTGCAGCTAATGCCGACGAATGGCATATACAGTTCATGATTACAATTGACGGAATTTTGTCTTTCAAAAGTTTACAAAATGATAAGTGTTTACCTGTCATAACTGCCGCATTATCACACGCAATTCCTATTATATTTTTAATAGGAATTTGCTTTTCGTTCAAAGATTTTTCAAAAGTCCGGAATAAATTCGTTGCAGAACAATCAGTTGCATTTACGCTAATTAATTCTAACAATTCAATTTTGGTTTGGCAATCATTGATATCGATGTACTTAATTAGAAACGTCATAAATTTTGCATTCGTACTATCTGTTGTTTCATCGATAAAAACATAATACTGTTGATGACGTGCAATATCTATAAGTCTACTAGTTTCAATTGGACATAAAACGTTATTTATGATATTAGTACATTTATCTTTGCCAATTCTAATGTTATTTGCAATATATGCATCTGTAAACATTGCCTTTGATAACGATACCATATCGTCACTTACATTCATTGGGATATTTCGTTCTGCAATAAATGCAGCTAATCTAATTTCTGCGGATTTTATTTTATATTCCACAGTATTAAAATCTTCTACTTCTACTTCATCATTCACTACTTCCATGTTGTACTTTAGCATATTTCCTTTATGAATTTTAGTTGCTGCGTGCATTCTAATCTGATGTATTCCTCCGCAACATTGATGAGAGATATTGCAAACCTCACATCGATATTTTGTATCATCATTAACATCAACTTTCAACCAAGGTTTAAATTCTGCTTCATCTAACCATTGCATTCGAAATTTTCGTGCAACATATGCACGTTTCCTTGGTGGCTCGTATTCATCAACCTCGATATTAATTGTTTTTACAATAATAAAAAAATATTATATATATATTGCAATAACAATATACTTATACAAACATATAATAATAAAATATATTATATTATTAGTATATTTGCTAATAACAATAATTGTATCGTGTTAATAGTTATCGGTTTATATTAGATAGAATAAGCTCAGTAAATGTTGCTTCAACATTCTCTAAATACAAGTGATTTGTTAGTAGAATTCATGTGTATTTATAGGCGAAAGTTTCTAAGATTGTTTATATTTTTTATAAAATATTATGTTTTAGTTAGTTGATAAAATATATTATTTTGTATTTCTTAAATTACTATCAATGTTTATGTGAAGATAATATCAGATATCAAAATTTTTTTCAGGATGATAAATGGTGTTTTTATTTTTCTTTTAAATTATCAATTTATTTTGAAGAAATATTTATGTCATATGTTTCAAAAGAAAATATTAAAAAAATATATAAATCGGATAAGTAAAAAATACTCAAAAAACGTCTTAAAAATCCTTAAAAAATTTCAAATTTGTACATGAAATATTTTTGATAATATCCAAAAAATATTTTAAAATATTCTAAAATATTTTCAGAACAATGAATCCGTTTCAAAATGATATTTTCAGGGTATTCTCAGCATATTTTATGCTATTAGGGATAAATTATGTAATATGTATAACATAAATAATTTCTTATGTTGGAAATTATCCAATAAATTAAAAAGTTATTTGACGTTTCGAAATTTTCTATTTCCTTTTCATCTTTGTTTCCAATAAATAATATAACTTAATGAATAAATAAATATAAAAATATTTTGTGTTATAAAAATTTGTACATTTTGTGGTCATGATTATACATTAAAATTTGTAAAATTATAACTACTTTTATATATTTTAATGTTTCATTGTCAAATAACTTTTCAATTTATTGGCCAATTTTCAACATAATATAAAAAAGGAGATGAAAATTATGATTGCATTGCATAATTAGCCTACAACACAACATAAATAATTTCTATTATATAATATAATAATATATGCTAAATATATAAAATATAGTACCCCTGATAACCAGCGATTGTGTAAACGATTTATATAAAATTTACATCAATGTAGTTCACCATTGGGCTGCAATATTTACATAAACCGTAATTTTTATATAAAAATTACATCAAATTTGCATAAAAGTTATAATGAAAATAATTTACGTAAATTTGGCAGCCCAATGGGGAATTACATTGATGTAAATTTTATGTAAATATTTCGTTTACGTAAAATTTACATAAATTTTGTATAAATTTGGTTATCAGGGCATCGCACATCGCATCTTTTCACTCCTGCCCAGGAAACCTTCAACTTTTGAAGTTTTCATACTATTTCATATACTATTTCCAAGTATTCATGACAGCCATAAAATAGCATATAAACTATACATTGAGTGTTTAGTTTTCATGGTTATACAAACTGTCAGCATATCTAAGCGGTTTTGAAACAATTAAGTTAGTATTTTTTAAAAGTGGAATTAACTGGCTTCTCTTTGAAACCATATATATTTACTGTAAAAATTGCAAATTTAGGACAGTTTTAGGTATAGAATAAACGTATACAATTTTTCAAAACTGGGCAAATCTTTGTACGTTTATTCTGCTTGTATTACTTTCTTCACTTGCATTAACTTTATAATAATTTTCAAAAACATATTTCGATATATATCTTATTATTAGAGGATAATAATAATTTTATAGAACAAAGTAAGTTTGAGTTTGATGTACACATAACGTTTGTTTATAACAATTTATAAAGTTTTTATTAAAAGTTTTTTTTAAATAGTTATTCGACAACTGATTGTTTTATTTTAACCAATAAATTTAATGTGATTAAATAATATTAGTGTATATATAATATTAATACTATTACTGTATATATACATATATACATACTAACCTCATGCATTGCTTCAGAATATTTTGATAATTCTGTAAATGATTCTGCGTCGTGTTGACGTTGACAATCACTTTCAGCATTAGAACGATTCTGTGTATTAATTTCATGACTGCTGATTAATACTTGACTATCGCTCCTACTGTCCCTTGGTAAATGCTCAGAACTTCTTGATACAAAACTTGCGTACTCTTCTAAAATTTTTTCTTTTTCGACATTGATATAATATCTTTTTCTTTTGTTGCATAATGTGTCGAATTCTTTAGACATATTGACAAAAATCTTTTCACATAGTAGGCAGATTATCTACAAAATATGCACTAAATTAAAATATAATGTTTATGAATTGGTACCAATGGCATTAAAATAAATATTATATCAAAGTAATATGCAATAAAATTCCAACATATTCAAAGAACTCAAATAGTCTGCTAATATAACAATATTATAAATATTATACTAATAAATTATACAATTTTAAAAATAAGAAAATAAATACCTCATACAATATGTACCAATGTTTTCAATTATGAGCTTGAATTGATATTATAATATACTTTACTCCATTTTAGTATAGCAATAATAAAATCATGATCTCTGTCTGTGCTTATCAAATCAAAGATTTGCTTTTGCGAGAAAATTTTTGTTCCATTATGTGTAATCAAATTTAATTAAGAATAGTTGAAGAGTTTAGTAGTAGTCCGTTTGTTTGCTGTATACGTTCGCGTGTCAGCGTTTTAAAAACACGGTTCGTTTATACAATATGTCTCTGAGTATACTCATTGAGTATGCCAAGAGTATTTTGACTGGGTGGTGTATTTCAAATCTTCCAATTAAAATATTTTGAGTATACACAGAGCAATATCGTAATCACCTATATGTTATTTACGAAAATGATTCCCGGGTAAAAAATGGGTGATTATTTTTTGATTGAAAATTGATCATAATATTATTAATTATCAGCCGATAATTATTAGATCACAAAAATGAGACCCAAAATGACCACATTACGATTTAAAATTGATCATTTAGTTATCATTATAGATAGGACATGATTCTATTGTGATCTGCACAATGTTCCCTAAACAATTTCAGAAGGGTGATATATTTTTGATAACCACTATATCATTATTGATCCATTAGTGATTAACGTGGAGCAGTTACTAAAAATATTGCGGAATTAATGATCACCGATCAATCAAAAGATATCGATAAATTACACTGAAAAAAATGATAAAAGTATGCCAGGTATACAGATATACCTACGGAATTCTAGATATACCTATGGAATTATATTTAGATAGATAATTGTTTGATAATCGAATCATCATTTTTTATCAATTCTGATCAACATATATGTATCGAATATTTAATGATGAATGAACAATTAAAATACATCGGGAAATAATAATCTTCCCCAAAAAAATTCGGAAGGGTGATATATTTTTGATTATCACTATATTATTATCAATCAAATAGTGATTAACGTGGAGCTGTTACTAAATATATTCAGCAATTAATAATCACCGAACAATCAGAAAATATCCAGAAATGATCTGATTTCATACGAATCTGATATTAAAAATTACACATGGAATTCTATTTAGATAAATAGTTATTTGATCATCGAAGCATCATTTTTTATCAATTCTCATCATATATGTATCGAATATTTAATGATCACTGAGCAATAAAAATACACCGGGAAATAATAAAATTCTATACGAATTTGATCTGTAAAATTGCATGCCGAATTCTATTTATATATATAACCCTTTTGATCACAGATATAACATTTATGATCAATTACTGCTCCATTTTGATCAGTGGCCGATCATAATTATACCATATCTTTAATGATAAAAATCGAAACATATCGATTGTCTATCTTTTTATCCGTCGGTTTTTGTTTTTCTGTTTCTGTTATTTTCTCTGCAACTCTTAATAAACATTTTAACTAGTAATCAGATTTATTGTCATCCTATACTGTGAAAAATGTATCATTGAAAAAACACTCTACACCGTGATAGCAATGATCATAATATAATCATAATATAATTACGATCCAAGATTGCAGTGTTGTAACAAATATTTAATCCAAGAAAAGTATTATACAATCAAAAAAAGGTTAAAAATTTCTATTTGACTCAAATAAATTCGATTTTCCGTAAATAGAATCCACTTCCCTCATCTAGATTTCTGTTTTCATTAATCAGATTCTATTAGAATTAAATATTATTTTTTAAGACAGTATGTTCTAATTATTTGGCATAAAATATAAGTTAAATAATATATAACTATCGTAATTTTCAGAAATAATGTTCAAAAGTTCGTTTTTACAATTGAAGAAAAAACATTAATCTGTATCGTTGGAGCAACGTTGTGAATTGTTAATTTAACGATTCATTTTTCTCAATTGGATCATTAATCTAACAATAATGAATTACCATTTTGAACCAGCAATACCGTTAACGGTTATATAATGTAACATTCGTAACTCGATTCGCGGATCAGCTGTCACTGGCGTTCGAGTACGCTCGGCCATTGTCGGCAGCGGTCGGATGCCCAGCCAATCGGGCTGATACGAGGGACGTGCCGTATCACTCTCGTGATAACCGCCGTCCGTCTCGCGCCCGTTATTTTCTGCCCCGTTTTTGCCCTTTTGTGCCCTTTATTCTTTATATAAAAACCCCCCTTAGTTTTTGTGCCGCGAGTGCCGTGCCACGAGGCCGCATAGTGCCGCCGACCCGGGCCACACTTCGCCGCCTCCCTGCTTTGCCTTACCCGCTGCTTCTTCTGCTTGCTGTCCTGCACCAGCCCTGCTTGCAGCACTGCACCTGCTTTGCCCTGCTGCCACCCCTGCTCGCAGACCAGCATCCCCAGCAAAAGTAAGTTATTTCTTTTTTGTTTGTTCGCTGGCACGCGCGCGAATCCGCGTTCGGCCGCGTCGACGTAACGTCGTTCGCCAGCAACGGCCACAGTCCTGCTTCCCTTTTTTTAGTGTTTTTTATGTTTCATCCCCCCAAAACCAAGTCCGCGGTGTTCAGGCAACACCAGCCGAGATACCGCGTGACAATAATCAAGATTCCATGTGAATTTAGAGTGAATGATTTAACCCTATAAGCACGGTACCCACTTCTATTTGAAAAATATCAGTTTTTATGTTTGTTTTGAGAAATAGTTATATTAAGATATGTTATAAGTCAATAACAATTTTTTTATGTTTTTGTTTATAACAATTAACAATTAATGTTTATTGCAAAAATGATGCTGGTTAATAATATGGTATGTATATTATTAAACAAAAGTAAAACAATTAAAAAGTATAATGCACGTAATTATTATTATCAAATTTCATAAATTGGTTCATGTTGCATTAATGCAACATCCGTCCTTATAGGGTTAACGAACGTGGAATCGACATAAAAATAAAATGGATCTTGCGTAGTTTCCCTAGTGATTTGTACGAATTGAATTTCACAGAACATTAATAATACTACATTTTTCGTGTTTATAATATTAGTAATTGATTGCTGTTAATTTTCCATTGATCGCACTTTTTTAGTATCCTTGTTCGTCTGCACTAAACGATATTCAAGTTTCTCTTTCTGCGTGTACTCAGTACACTGCGCAACTAACGGAAGATTTATGTGGTAACGCTTAATAAGTTTTTTTAATTAAAAAAAGCAATATTTACTTAAAAGTCCATATTATTTAATCATTTAGTTGTAACAAAAATTGAATAAATGTTTTTAATTTTAAAACAAATGTCAGTTTAACTATCAACTTTAAGAACGAACAGTAAACTTTAATTTCGGAACTTTTTGCTAGATCTTAGATCTTCATCATCAGTATCATCATCCCCTTTTCGTTTTGTTACATTTTTAACAATAGTTTTTGGTTCATCTTCCTATAAAATTAAAGTTTAATAGTTTTGCATTTGCGATAATTTATTATTTAGAGTATCATATTTTATCTTTAGAACATACTTTGGAACGAACTGCGTTACATATCAGCGTGACCACTCGTTTGACATCCGACAAATTCATCTTTTGACTTTTGAACACAAAAGCATTTATTACATCTGAAAACATACAATATTTATAATACCCCATAAGAAGTTCTAAAAGACAAAGTTAAACACACTGAGAACAAAGTTACGTTATGATAATAAACTGGCTTGATAATTTAGTGAAAAACAATATAAGGTGGTTACGATAACCAAATGAAATTGTTTATCGTTCTTCATAAAAATGTTGGTTATCTCAATTAAAATGTAAACTAGTGAAAACAGTTATAACCCAAGTGGAAATTGACTACTGACACGGAACTGATTCAGTGCCTGTTTTCGATATTCATTACTGAATAAGTACTATGCTCTATCTATTACTTTCTTAGTACAGATATTTTACTGAGATGATAGAATCGGCCCAGTATTTGGCAAATTGTATCGTTTCAGTATAAACATTCCTATACTAATCAAAAATAATAGTACAATTCCAGTACCAACTTTTAATACAAAATCGGATCAAAGGACCATAAGAAGAAAAGTTCAAAATGTACTTGTATTCAATTTCTACTTGGGAAATTGAATACAAGCACGTTAAAAGAATCTGTCTCAAGGTAAACTAAAAAAATTCTTCCTTCTAGGGTCGACGCCGAATCTACGCAATTACTGTTTGGGTCCACACAACCAGTAATTGCGCTTCATTATTGAGGCTCTCACTTAGCTTAACGTGACAACCAAAGATCATCATAATAGGACCTGCTGAGAGCCAAACCAAATAATATGACCAATTCGCTTTTATTTCTGTTATTCTCATTACATTCGATACTGATGCCACATACACTGAGAAAAATTAACCATTAAAACTACTCTCCAGATCGAAACCTCAATGGTTCAGAAATTAAGATCCATGAAGTGTAGATCACATGAATCGCATCGTAGGAGAACGGTTGTCATGTTTAATACAATGATTCATTTTTCTCAGTGTATAACTTCATTACTCTACCTTGAATGGAGAACAACAATTCTTCAGAAATTGCATGTTTCACATTTTTCCCCTTTCCAGAAATGGATAAGGTTTTCAGATCGTCCCCGTAAATGCAGCGTAATATTTTTCTTAAAAGCATGTTTGGATTTTGTTTATAATTTCTGAGCAAGCCTTCTAATTGAAATCTTGAAATTTGGACATCAAATTTACTGCTGCATAGTTCGATCTGAGGAATAATGAAATTTATTTAAATTGTTGAAAAGCAGAAAAATTTCGACTAAAATTCTAAAATATAAAGATAGATTTAAAAAAATACAAAAATAACCATAAGAGGCTTAAAACAATGTTTAAAATTACACAAAATCTGTGCAGATTGAATTCATGATTGAAAAGGTCAAACGAAAATTAAAGAGATTCAAGAATATTGGATAGCAATTGACAAGGCTGTAATTCGATAAACATTTTTGAATTAGGGTATTAAGATTGTTATTTAACTCATTCTGCTGGAAAAGTCTTCAGACGTCTCGGAATGAGCCGCGTAGGAATAATGAGCATGTGTTGGTGATTGCATTTGAATATCATTGATGGGCGTGCCCTGTCATTTATTTGTATGTATCAGTGAGTCTTGGGAGGGGATACGCAATCCGGCACAATCAGTTAATAAATACCATCCAAATATAACATTTTGTCTTATATAGAAATTAATTTCGTTTAATCTTTATACTTTAATTACCAGATGATCAATTGCCGCGATTCTTTTCAGGTTCGTCTTTGACGAATTATCCTCATGCATTGAGGAACTAGCTACTGGTTCTTTTTTCGGCGCAACCACTGATTCAGTCTTAATGATGGCATGTCTGCTGTGAAGAATCGTACGTTTATATAATCAAAGGTGCATATAGTTTATAATAAAGTCATCTTTGTTTGTCAGAATACATTTTGTAGTAAAGTTCTGTTGTGAAGCAACAGAATTGATCATGACGACACTTTATTTATTACAAAAGTCAACATTTATGTTAGAGAGAAATATTCACATCACTTATATTTGCTATTATAAAAAATAATTATGCAAATAAAATTGTTATTCTAATCTATTCTAAATAATCGGCCTATTTAGCGGAACAAACATAAATAACTGTAGAAAATATTTACAAAATAAAATATATGCAAAATGAATTAAATTAGAATCTCATCAGAATGTCAAACTATTCATAGATTAGTTCATTGAGTTTTTTGTGAAAATGCAGAAAATAATGAGAATTCTAACTGTTGGCAACCGGTTATGTATATGAGTTAATTTGTTTAATATCAATGCATGCGTAATTTGTATTATTTTTCTTCTTCCTTGTCGTCTTTCAGTGCATGAAACATTTTATTGCATGTTATGGTAAATGGGTTTATGACCGGACAAAAAGAGAGATAAAAGACGCTCACAGGTCAGTCTTTGGAGGAAATCCGGGTTAGCAATGACCAGATAAGGAAGTGATCAACAAACATATGTTTCTAAAAATCAGTGCGGAAAAAGGCGTTTCGACCAGGATACCTGTGAAAGGAAGACGGAATGAAAGAGTTGACGGAATCTCAACGAATAAAAACGTGAGGTTCAGGTAAAGAAAAGACTTGTACATTTTCTGGTAGTCTCAGGGGCCTGGAGTTTGGGGGCGTGATACGGTGAGAGATTTCAATCGCGTCGTATATTTGGATCTGATGATCAAATATTTGACGGTCACATAGTGTGGAAATCTCTTAGAGCCTGATGGCCGACCGTATTGGACAGAGATATGTTCACCATACTAGCATCCATAATGGACGAAGTCATTATGGTTCGAGGCTAACTAATGTCGGAAAGTCATATGGTAGAGTACGGGCGGCCATGCTGACGTCTTGCATAGCGCAACTTGATGGGAACGGCTATGGCGGACGGTCGCATGGTTCGGAAACGTCTCGAAGTCTGATGACAGCCATAACTGACAGTGACAAATAGTTTGAGGACAACCAGTCATGTACAAAGAGTCTTGATGTACCTATACTTGAATCTCGGACAACGCCGTAGAACCAATTATTGAATGCTAACTAATTGTTTTATTATGTATATCTGAATAAATAGATTAATGAAGAATGCGCCCTGTATCTTTCTTGCTCCTAGCCGATAACAATCCTTGTTCAGATTCACTAACATCTATATTAATATACACTAACATCTATATTAATAATATATAACATTATAAATAATAATAAATGTTGAAATATATATTAATATATTATAATTGCAGGATCCCATACAAGATTATGTCTTCTGCGAAATAATATTAACATTGTTGTACTTGTTACAACCTGTAAATAAATAAATATATGTCGCATTTAAGAATCAAATGCAGTTTTTGGAACATATACAATGTAAGATGCAATCGAGACTAATATTAATTTATTTTAAATGTTATTTTTATTTTCTATATTATTTTCTATACAAATTTATGTTTGTTCATTTAGATGTATATTTTTCATCTGCATCTAAGTTCGGCGAATTACACTGGAATGAAATGAAATTATTTCCAGGTTGTAACATAATCGTTCCTCTTTCAAATTTTCTAAGCAGATTTCATTTCAAATAAAATACTCTAACTTTATCCCCCTTTTTAAAAGGATACTTTTTTATCGTATAATTAATGAAGTTCAGTACCATTTTCAGGTACTTCAGATTCGAATGTTTAAAATCTGTTTACGGCACGTGAAAAAGAGTGTATATGTTTAAATTAAGTTGTAAAATATCGACTTGAGAGGATTGAGTGTAAAAAAAGATTAACTCTCAACAGCCTAACCCCCTTTTATGCCAACATATTTCTTTTGTCATATCTCTTATATATCTACCAAATTTCAGCCTTCTTCGATGATTTAATATATATGATTAATAAAATATATATTTATTTCTATTTAATTATTTTTAAAAATATTGTATGCATCTCGGAATCGAACAAAAGTGGAACTATTGGGTCCAAAAGTGAACTTTTCATCCCTTTAGTTCCACTTTTTCATAACACGCCAGTGGCGCCCTCAGCAACAATATACTATTTAATTGTAGTACATTACGCTACTGTCAAACCGTTGCGTATGGCGCTTTACACAACGAATACGCCGTGGCGCAAGTTACTTTCGCCACGGATACGAGTTGTATAAAGAATTATTTTTAAACTATACAAATTGTCTTAAATTATTAAACAAAAATCGATTAATAAAAAAGATAGACAGTCGATATGTTTTTATTGTTCGATGATCATTAAAGATATTACATATGATAAAATTATGATTAGTGAATGAATAAAATGAAGCAATAATTGATCATTACTGATGTATCGATGATTATATAATTATCTGTCTAAATGGAATTCCATGTGTAATTTTTAATATCAGATTCGTATAAAATCTGATCATTTCTCGATGTCTTTTTATTGTTCGGTGATTATTAATTGCTCAATTTTTTTGTAAGTGCTCCACATTGATCACTAATTGATCAGTAATGATAAATGAGTAAAAAATGCATGTTATTTAAATTAAAACAATGATTAGTTTATGATCACTGTAGGATCATGTAAGGATCATAAACTGATCACAAAAGAATCACAAAATAATCAATATGATCGTAGTAATTCGTACCTATATTATATGAATACGAAATACACATGATATATTTTATGTTCTTGGTATTACAGTTAGGTAGTCGAAATGAAAAGGGGCGATTTGGACAACTACATTTGTAGTATTTTATATAATAGAAAAAACCGTTGTAGAATAATGCGATAATCGAAGGATTTTTTTAAAGAGATTGAGTTGTGGAAACTCAAAATGATGGGCGATCCTAAGTTGTTCCAAAAATGAATAAAAAACAACTAAGCTGCTCCAAAAATTGAAAAGTCATTAAAAAAGTGAACTAAACTGCTCCAAAATAACAAAGTAATTAAGAAAACATTTGAGTAGATAATTCTATCAAGTTAATTTATCTGAAAAATGAATATTAATATGTATTCATAAAATATATAATAATAATAATGAAATCCAAACGTATTCATTTTAAATTAGCTGTTCAAAACCTGTACACTGAGATAACTAAATGGTAACCGTCACCATCTGAATGGTGGCCTTTACCATTTAAATAGTAATCCTTACCATTGAAATGGTAACCTTTACCATTTAGTTTTCTCAGTGTAGTATAATTGTTTTTTGTGCTCTTAGTCAGAACAGAATTGTTACATCATGAAAATGATTTCCAGATAGTTATGAAAAACGTTTCTCGAACTCGTGAAAATGCGTACAGTATGTTAAAAGGTCCTATTGTCATTCATTACCAAAATGACAATAGGATCACTATTTTGTCTCTTTCTGAAGAACCATTCTCAAAAAGTAATTCTTCAAATATATTCAATTTTATCTATCATAGTAGAACTTAAAACGACTCATGCTGACGGAGGAATAGGGGTGGAAATTTAAGGGAACGGGTCTTGTACAACGCGTGCAACGCTTAGGAAAATCGAGCGAGTGGAGGAGATTTGTATGTGTTGGTATCGTGTCGGTATAGTTTTACGTATGTTGTGACGGGACTCATCAGAACGGGACTCGTTCCAAGTTCTACTGTATTATCTCATACATCCATGTTTTTCTGGTACTTCCACTTGTGTAAATTTCTGTAACCTCATTGTTTATTAAAAACGTAATCATTTACTAAAATCACTTTCCTCTATGATCACTTTATGATTGCATATATTTTATATGATAATATATTTTGTTTTATTTGTTTTTCATATTATATAATCTGATATTATATATCTTTTTCTCTACTTTAACCGTAAATTTCAATTCGTTTCTCTTGTACAAAGTCTTGTTTTTTAAAGTAACCGTGGTATAACATTATAAGGCAAAAATGTAATTGTTGATGATTTTCATTCCCTTTATTTAATATGTCAGTTTTTATACAGCTTACATATTTTTGTTTGATTATCACGTTTGATTATCAGACAGGTTTTTGCTATTATATAAAATACTAAAAATTTAGTGTTTAAAATCCCCCAACTTAATTTCGGCAATCTCATTGTAATACCAAGAACATAAAATATATCATGTGTATCTCGCATTCATATAATATAGGTACAAATTACTATACAATCATTTTGTGATTCTCTTGTGATCACTTTATGATCCTTACATTATCATAAACTCATCATAAAGTGATCATAAACTGATCAGAAAGTGATCATGCATATTTTAACTCATATATCATTACTGATCAATTAGTGGTCAATATTGAGCAGTTACAAAAAAATTGAGCAATTAATAATCACCGAACAATCCACAGATATAAAGAAATGATAAGATTTTATACGAATCTGATATTAAAAATTACACATGGAATTCTATTTAGATAGATAATTGTTTGATCATTGATACATCGTTATTGATCAATAACTGATGAACATTAGTCAGTCACTGATCGTATGTGTATTGAATATTTCATGATCACTGAACAATTAAAATAAATCGGGAAATAATAAAATTCTATACGAAATTAATCTTTAAAATTGCATGCGGAATTCTATTCACATAGATAACTTTGATTACAAACATAATATTATTGATCAATTATTGCTTCATTTTGATCATACTCGGAATAAAAAAAATTATGATCAATTAACTTCTTTCGCCGGAATTCTGTCCCCTACAACTTTGGACATATTTGTCTATTTTCTTATGTTTGTCGAAATAAAACAAGATTATGAATTTTTAATAGCCAATTTATGAAGCTGAAGATTTCATATACATAATATGTATATATATATGTATTCAATTTATTGCAAACAAACCTCATATAGCAGAACGCACTGCGACTCTACGCAACGTACTATGCGACAATTCGCGACGAATTCGATGGAATGAGTTAAAAAGTAGAATTTCACTAGCAGATATTAAAAAACTTTGTTGGTCATATTGCAAAGCTATGGTCTTAGTAATATGACCACGGTCACAAAAAGGGGGAAAAAGTTAGAGGTTTTTATTGGAAATTAAATCGGTTTAGAAAATTTAAAAGAGAAAGGATTAGGTTACAACCTGGAAAAAGTTTAGTTTCATTTCAGTGGAATTTACCGAAGTTAGACTAAATTTTCGGGTCCGATCAAAGTGGCTCTGCTTTTACTTACTGCACATAATTTAAATTACTTATATTTTCTGAGAATAAATGATTGATATACCTCAATTGATTATCTGATAATTCACGAGCATTGTTCGATTGAAGGAATGGATGCAACTCTGACAAAATATCATCCATCAGTTTCAGATTTTCAGGATCTAATAGGACTTTCAAATTTTGAAAGAAGTTGATGTTCTTTTTCGTCACTGAAAATTATATATAAATGAAAATATGACTTTTAATATGTGACTAATTTAATCAGAGAAAGTATCGATATTATAAAAAAAGTATTTGAAGATAAGTTAAGATTAAGAAATTGCCATAGTTTGTAATCTAGATACATATTTTCACGTGCGAATAATGGTATTCTTGTAAGTAAATAATAACCTTTCAGTTTCAGAGTAATGTAGCCTTCTGAATTTTCTGGTATTCCAGTCAAATTTGCTTGTTGTTTTTCAGTGTTTAATTTTGACAATTTCTCTACGGCTTGCATCTCCGCAGAAGATTCTTTACTTACATAAAGAAGATCTGACGTACTAAAGTGAAAAAAAGGAAGGCCATTTTTATTAAATTGCAAAATCAAAACTTCTTGACAGCTCCAAAATTGTTTATAAATTTGTTAAATTACAAATAATTTCAATATACCTTAATTACCAAAAAAAATATCTACTATTTATCAAAGATTATAATTTATATAAATGTTTCTTTTAAATTGACAATACATATTTTTAATTAATTTATTATATAATAATTATTTTTATAGAAATATTCTTTGAGTGTAGTTGTATTGCATAAAAATTACCTAGCTTTGGTTTTGGTGCTCGTCTTTCGATCATCCCCCCCTTTTTTTTTCGCGGCTAAATTAATCAGGTCAGAGTCTTCATCTTTGTTTTTCATGGTCCTTTTAAAAATGTAGAATTATATTAAAATGTTCAAATCTGTAATATTTTTTGTAAAATGTAAGATAACAACTAAATTACTTGGCTTCTTCGTCGCTGTAGCTTGACAGGTCTACAAGATCATTTACAGCATTGAATTGGTCCCGCAAAGAAATTCTAAAAATATTTGTTTATAATGATTAATATTTTATGTCCTACATAAAATAATAAGAGTATACAAAAATAGTAACTTAATTACCTAGTCTTGGTTTTAATACCCTTTTTTGGACCATCAACACTTTTATGGATCACGTCAGATTCTTCGCCTTTTTTGTTCTTTCTTCTTTTAAAAATAAATAATTACGTTAAAATTTTCTGCGCATAATATTTTTAATATCATGTTATCTTTATAAAAATATAACAAAGGATTACTCAGAGTCATCATCGCTACCGGTAGATAGGTTTTCAAAATCATGTTGCAGATTTTTCTTCTTTGATTCGAGTTTGGCACTAATGAAATTAAAATACCTGATTAGTCTAGATACATCATAAAATTAGAAAATATTTAAGTGGTATTAGAAGTAAATCCTAGTTCAGACATAGAAACTCCCATTTAATATAAAGATATGTAATAATTATTTTCGTATCTAGGGCGCAAACTAGCAACTTTCGTTCGTGCAAGTTGCAATTACTGAGGTACCGTTTTATAGGACATAAATGAGTATCACGATCCTAAAGTAACTTGTACGAATAGATATTGCGTTTGCACCCGAAATGCAATCATAGTTGTTTGTCATATCTGCCCGTTACCTGGTAAAAGTAAGCATATATTAACAAGATATGAACCATATATGAATTGTAACGAGGCGGGTTTTCCGCGACACTCGTCCCTTCGCCACGTGAGCTGTGACGTCACAGCCGAGTATGATGATTCTCGGGTGAGCGGCAAACGAACCGCCCGGGGGTGCTGCTTCAATCCGCTAA
>JABFOZ010000007.1:0-19433 GCA_022817625.1 Calliscelio sp. ZL-2020 | reverse complement strand
TCGACTTGTTTCATAAATTGACTACTAACCTCCATATGTACAATGTATTTCAGTGTCAACTTCAAAAATAATTTTCTTTGAAATTTGACTGGATACATATATTTTTCTTTTGATGAATAGATGCTAGGAATGTTCAAGATGATTATATGTAAATTTCAGGTATATCCTAAGTTATACACAAGAACGGATTTTCTACCTTAAATGCCGTTCATATTATATGTTTGTCGTTGGCTCTTGCCATCTTTGGTTGTCTTGTTCTACTATTTGAAATAGAGAAAGACCGAAAATACCTTTAACGTTATTAAACCCCAGATTGCGATAATTGGTACGCATGTAAAGGACAGTTCAAGGTTCTCGTTTAATTGTTTTCATTTGTTTTGTAAACAAAGTGAATATCAAGTGGTCTTATTTAATTCGCTCTCAAAATTGTTTCTTGTGAAAATGGATATTTGTTCTGTAGGTATGAATGATATTTTTATTATTATAAAATCAGTGCATCATATTATATCATCAAGTGATTTAATTTGTTGTTTCTGAAATATACCATGATAACATTGATTATGATATATAAATGAAACTGATGTAAACATGTTGTCTTGTCAGCAGTTGATCGACAGATTTAATTATATGTATGTAAATATTGATTTAATATCTATACATAATCAAGGGATATCAAAAGGTTTAATATGTAATATAATGGTTACAATTCGATAATGTAATAAGTTTTTATTTGATTTTCAAATAGATATGAGGAGGCATACTATATGGTTTAGAATTAACGACAACGAACCGTTTCCTGTGAAAAATCTTTCAACAAGTATTTACGTTCGATTATTAACAAAGTTTTATTAATGTAAAACGTGATACAAATTATGTATAAGGTTAAAAAAGATATTAACATTTTTGTTTTTTATACGATTCCAGATTCAGACACAGAAGCTTACAAATTCTCGTTACAATATGCAAAAAATATTATTATCACAGACCTTTGGCGCTCTGTTGATGACGTCGATTAGTAAGTATTTTATCTAATGAATTAGAACTTAAATATTTTTTAAGTATATATTTATAATATTTAAAATAAAAGTATATATTCATTTCTGATTTTATATTATCTTTTAGTCAGTCAGTGAACATTCCTTCAGAAAACTCTGATGAGCGCATACAAATTGAAGCTAGCCAAAAAGAGGCAGAACTATTACGAGTAGAACCAAGGATTGAACCGAGTACTTCAGATGTACAAATCACTAACAAAAACAAAAACGGAAATTCTTTACCAGAAAAAAGTTCGGAAAGCGTTGCGGATTTAAAGAATGAGTAAGAAAATATTTAAATAAGTTTTAAAATATTATTTCTCCTATAATTAGAATAAAAGTATAAAATATTAATTTAACTAAGAACATATTATTTTAAATTGCATTTTTTAACTATTTTAATTTTTCAGCAGTAAACCCTCCAAAAGTAGTGTCGTGTGGAAGTATTTTGATACAAAATCAAAAGATTGTGCTAGGTGTACACTCTGCAATACTTTTTATAAACACGACGGTAACACGTCCAATCTGCGACAACACCTTTCTAGAGTGCATAAAGCTATCGTTTCCCCTTTCTTGCGCCTTGAAGCTCCACAGGCGAAAAAACGTCGGATAGAAGAAAATCTTCCTAAAAAAAAATGCTCATCAGAAAAAATCTAAATTGGAAAATAAAGTAAGTTCAGGATTATTTGATAGCATTATAAGGTCGTTTTGTAGTGAGTGTCAAAATTCGTATATATATTGAGTTAGGCATACATTTGTAATTAGACAAGAAAGCAACAACAAAATCTTATGAATTAACAGACAATTAATAAATTATTTATTCATAAAATCATGTCAACATAACTAATCAGTTAAAAATGTTTCTATCTTTGACTTACAGGTAAATAATGATGTTAACCGCATTGATAACTTAATACATCGCATTAACTCTTTCAAAGGTTGGTCAAATTATATACATATAAAATAAGTTATCGAAAAGTATTCTTCTTTGCAAACAATATCTTACAACTTTTACCATTTAATTCATAATATTTCAGATGGAGGCGAAAAAGCTGACAAAATCAGAAAAGCCATTTTGTTCATGATCAGTAAAGACCAACGGGAACTTAGCATGGTTGAAGATGAAGGCTTTACATTCTTAATGCAAACAGCCGCGCCTCATTACAACGTGCCAAAAAGAAAAGTTATTACTAATTTAATAGAAGTAGAAGACAGTCAACAACAAAATCGACTGAAAAATAAGTTAAAAACAATGGACTTCTATTCAATGACTTGTGATTGCTGGACTGATAACACAAAGCAGTCTTATTTGGGCGTAACACTGCATTATCTATTAGATATCCATATGCAAAAACACTGCTTGGGTATTATCCCTTTAAGTGAAAGGCACACAGCTGAATACCTCGCTGAAAAGTTAGAAGAAATCATAAGCCAATATGAATTGGATTTATCGAAGATAGTTGTTGTACTTTCTGACAGTGCTCCCAACATAAAAAAAGCAGTCACAATGGTGATTGGTGTGGACAAACGATTGGCATGTCATGCACATTTACTAGCTCGTGTGTATCCAGATGCGTTGATTAAATCACCAAAGGTTGGGGAAATCATAATAAAAGTTCGAGAAATTGTAAGTTCTGTCAGAAATAGTACTGTAGCATGTGATGAATTGAAACGATTACAAATACGAGACGGCAAATAAGAAGGAGAAACGTTAAAACTCATTCACGACGTGGACATCCGATGGAATTCTACGTTATATATGTTGGTCCGTTTTTTGAATTTGGAAGATTATATATATTTGGCGACTAGAAACTTCAAAAAACCACTCAGCATGATGCTACGAAACGAGATTGAAATACTTAGTGACATTGTGAAGGTTCTTAAGCCAATTGAAAGTGTCACGAATGAAATTAGTGGGGATACTTTCCCGACGGCAAGTATCATAATACCACTAATTCAATGTATGATTTTGAGCATTGAGAAAATTGGTACGACAACAGATGAAGGGAATCAGTTCAAAGAGGAAGTTTTGATTGCAATTGATCAAAGATTCAAAAATTTTTAATTCAATCGTTCACTTGCCGTATCAACTTGCTTTTAGACCCAAGATTTAAAAAGTTACATTTTAAAAGTCCTCTAGCCACAGTTGATGCAGTCACGCATGTAAATAAAGAGCTAAAATTGATGATGAGAAATGATGACCCACAAGATCAGAAGAAGATAACAAAAGAAAACAAAGATCCAAATTTGTGGGATTATCACGACGAATTAGTCTCGAGTAAATACGGATCAGAGAAAATAGGGTCTGATGGACTGCATACAGAATTAAAAAAATATATAACGGAACCAGTGATTCCGCGTTCAGAAAATCCTTTCAAATTTTTGATTTCCAACAAACGCGTTTATCCAAAATTATATAATCTAGGATTAAGATATTGTAGTCTCATCTGCTCGTCTGTTCCATCCGAACGGTTATTTTCAGGGAGTGGGTATATAAAATTCGACAGAAGGAACCGACTTTCGCGAGAAGAGTGGGGACTGTAAATCTCCAATAATAGATGTAATAAAAATATGAATAATATAATAAAATTGTTATTTTAAAACTCTGAACTGTTTTTTATTTTCCAATTAAATTTTCTGCATAACAAATATTCTAAATTTGTGCATATAAATTGCGAATATTTTTAATTAAAATATTTATCAAAACTAATAATTATTTATATAAATCAAATTTCCTATTTAAATATTTTTTTAAATGACAATTACATACTTGTTATGCTTACTAGTTACTTTTAATCGAAATTTAATGCAAATGTTAATGTTAATTTAATATTAAATTTAAATGTAATTGGCAACAAAAAGGGTTGGCATTAGTATTATTTTACTTAAATTGTAATTTAGAACATATATTTCTATTAATTCACATTTGTTATACTTTTTAAAATATCCGATTATAAAAAACTCGTTTTTATAAAAGCATCGATTCTTCAACATCGATTATTTAAAACTACGATTATTTAAACATCGATTATTTTTTCCAACATCGAACATCACTAGCTTCGACGTTGGGCCAAGCTTGCTAGATGACGTTCTGCCAACGGCTGTTGGTAATGCTGTTGGACCAATTGTTTATTTCTATATAGGCATATTATCAAAATCATAGTTGTCGTCTTCGGAATACAGTTTTGCAATATGACCATTATGGTTTTCCAATATCTTCTAGTGCAATTCTACATGGAGAGAAATCTGTACTACCTGTAATAGAGAATCTTACTAAAATTACTATTCTGGTTTTCTACTACTAGTTGCATAGAGTCAGTTGTATCCTTTGTAGCGAAGAGTAGAAATAGTAGTAGCGGCCTAAAGAAAGTAAGTAGTCAAGAGTCAGTGCTACTAGTTAGAGTGCCCCGGCAGACAGTCGAATTCGAAACATAACAAAGGGGCGGGGCACTGTAACTGCTAGCAGTGACTAGTAATAGTAGCAGAGAATATGCTCAGGTATTTTAATACAGTACTATTAAAGTTTTAGTAACGTATGTTCAGTAAAAAGACAAATTAAGTTCTCTATTAATAGTACTACAGATTTCTCTCCGTGTACTCTTTCAGCCACACAAATTTCCCGAGGGGTTATTTATGTGACCAATCCATCCAAAATTTATTGGGTTGAGACACTGACTTGCGGAACATCATTTCTTTCGTTTTGTAGGAAGTTATGAGGATATTATTGATCCATATGATAATCGTTGTTGGTCATCAGACAAGATAATTGGCAGCTCACTTTATCACAAAATGCCGAGAACGAAGTTTGATGTTATGTTCGGCTGCGAGATTATATTCGGCCACGACGTTATGTTTGCAGAGTGAGGTTATGTTTAGAGAGTGAGGTTCTGTTTGGGAAATGGGGTTATGTAGGTATGTGAGGTTATGTTATGCAGTGTGACCGATCGCAATTCATGACCGTACATGGTCATGAATTGCGATTAACCAATTGATATGTGACACATCATATGGCGTGAATCGGATGAATGGCTGGAAAGGCCTATATTACAAATATAGGCGCCTCCAGGTAGGAGGGTAATCTCTTTTCCCTCGTCGAGAAGAGAACCCGTACTTCTTCGTTTTAGCGCTTATTTTTTTTGAGTCAGTTGCGACTGGCCAGGATTAGGTCGCCCGCGTCGATAATTAAACTGCGGAGTGCACTGAACTGTATGTGGTGTTATTGAATATAGAAAAAAACAGTCACATAAATTTCCTCTCCGGTCTCCTTATTTTATATCCTCATCCACGAGAAGACTGGAGCTGAGGACCTGCACTATCGGTGGACTCTTTGTTCTTTTGGCCTCTCGACGGGAACGCTAGAGCGGTCCCGCTAAGTCGAGTCCACAATAATATTTTACACCGATTGGTTACAACGTATCTTCATTATAAATTTGTTATTAATTTTCCTATGTTATTTAACTTATAACATGTATAGGTCTGGATATATTCGTTCGGAAAAGTTGATGTATTCCTGATAAAAATGGATGATTATTTTCGATTAAAAAATAATCAGAATATAGTCTGCTACGTAAGTAAACACTATCGCTTGGCGCGTAGTCTCTGTCTTTTCATGGAAATCTTCATATTGCATGTGATCCATGTAAATTCCGTCAATTGACACGACTCTGTGGTCCATTCTGCATACATACATCATATTGTTGTTTTGATGTGCAACGTCTGATTCTTCACTATATGTCGATGACTCGATGTCATTACATAATCTGAAAATTGGTAGATATTCATGCTTTTTTTCTCGAGTTCTATGTTGCAGTATGTACTGGCTCTCGTAATACTCAAATACTTGAGTCTGCCACTGCTCATAAGTATTCTGACTGAGTGCATTTCGAGGCTTTTTGAAAAGTTTATTATTTCAACAACAATCCATTGAAATTCATGTGGCCTCCTTATTCTAATGCTTCAACCTGATTGGCCTGTCTGGAATTTGAACTTGAGCCGTGGATCATCTTGAGGAGCAGTCTGATTGGTCGGAGCGAGCAGTGTGAGCCGTATTGGATATGTCCGCTGCTGCGTATTCTGTCATGATACGAATACTATCTAACGTTTCCTGTTCTATGCTTTAATGAGACTTGCTGTCTTCAAGTTATCATACATATTGCAATCATGAAAACTAATGTCAAACTTGTGTGGTTTTGAGGCATGGCTCACCGTAAAATCTTTTTTATTCTTTTTTGCTCATGTCGGATAAATGATTTAACAATTTTTCTTTTTTGATAAATCCCTTTATTACTTGTGCTGCATCTTGCTGGCCCAGAATTGTTTACAATTTTTTGCATAGCCATATTGCGGAACAAAGAAATTGTTATTTAACAGTACCTTCAGTGTTCACGTGGAGTACGGACTCTCTACTTTATGTTTATGTAATTTCTTTTAATTTATGTCAATTTTTATTAATTTTTAAACGCCTGTGAAATATTTGTTGACATTTACTATGTCTCTCTCTCCATGCATGGGCATTAAAGTGGGATGGTTACAAACCCTCACTTATTCTGATAGTTTTTAAACGTCTTATTAGAGAAGAGTTGACTAATTTTAAATGATAACATTTGAGTGATACAATACTCTACTGAAAATTTTTTATTGGTCCTGTTCAATCTTTTTTTTTGATTGCACTGACAATTGACTGTCATTATGTTTACTTTGTTCTAGTATTTCGCCGATTGATTCAGAGTTGCTCATGTTATCTCATTGCGCCGATTTTAATTCCTTGACTTCGTTTTTTTTATTTATATATTGCATTTTGTATTCTCTATGCTCGTGAGTCATTATTGAAATTATAAAAGTCGTCTATATTACACATGTCAACGTAATATTTTTCTGTTGTCATCGTGAGGTTATTGAGATATTGAGTTCGACTTGGTTTGTTAAATTGATTCGATCATAGCTCTGATAGCACTGTATGCTTCTTTTTGAATTTTGTTGTTGTGTGATATGATAAACTAATTTTATATAGCGCTTTTACTTAAATTTATTTTCTACCATTGTAATATCTCACTCGTACCCGTAGCTATTTTCCTGATTTTAAAGAGCGTATTTGTGATAACTCACTCGACTTAGTTTGCAAATTTGTATACGGTAAATTTATTGTTGCTTTTAATCGATTTTACGCTCAAGCCTACATATTTAAACTTTGGAGATCTACTGTTTACGGCTTTCGAATTTTGACTTCTACAATTGATACATCTGAAATTATTTTGTTCCTATTTCTGACTCTTATCCCGATATAGGATTCGTATTATTCGCCTTTGTAATTTTAAAAATTTGTTTCGATTTTGATCTGCGGTGTCAGGTCGAAAGCAGCGTAAGGGCATAAAACGATCTCTAAATGTCGAAGAAACCGACTCTTCAAGTGTTACTTTGGACAAATTGTTTGACCTTATTATCTCGGTACATACTAAAGTTGATATAATGGAATCGAAGTTCGACGAATTTCGACTTTTGCGAGAAGATGTGTCTAAACTTAATCGAAAGTTTGATGGTATTAAATCCGCGGTTGATAAAGTTTCGGCTGATCTTGATTTTCTCGATCTTGATGTCAAACTCATTACTGGCTCTGAAACTGTGGCGCCCGATCGTGTTGCGTTGAAGAGGGATTTGGAGTTCGCCATGAATCGCAACTTTGAATTCGTGATCTTGGGTCTTCCTGCTGACCAGTTCATTGACGTACGAGCGACTCTGCGTAAAATCGCTGCATTCTTAGATGTTGCTCACGAGGATTGGCATATAGCTTTCACTCGCACACTGAACAATAAACGCGATAAAGTTCTTATGGTACACTTCACATCCCCCTTCTTTCGTAACGCTTGGTTGAGAGCTAGACGCATGAAAGGCAAAGTCTATTGTAGCGATTTTGAACCAGCGGCGGCTCGTACTGTTCTTATGATCTGTGAGCGGGCAACTCGCGAGGAAAGACGTCAGCTCTCCGAGGCTCGAGAATTCGCGAATAGTCACAAATATTTTTCTACATGGCTGCGTAATGGCGTTGTTTACATGAGAGAAAAACAAAATAGTCGTCCGATCCGCTACCTTGATGTCAATTCTCGCGGTACTTCTCCTGATGTTATGTTGACCGACGCGTCTAATTGTAATTTGCGCCCCTTGCGAAGTCAGAGTATTACATCTCTGGCAGATTTTTGTACGGAGATTGACATCGAAGTTGCTCCTGCGATTTGACAATCTGGAGTCCCGGTCCTGGACCCCCCTACTCGCATGCGATTCGCTTTGCTGAACGCACAATCACTCAGGAGGCACATAGATGAATTTCGCGACTTTTTCTCTAACCACAATGATTACCTGGTCATTGCAGTTACTGAGACCTGGCTGCATGAGCACATTTTGGATGCTTCTGTTTCGCTTGAGAATTACTACTTGTTGCGAAATGATAGAGTTTCACGAAGAGGCGGTGGTGTTGCGATATACGTACATCAATCGTTAACTGCTGTGTGCATTAAAGCATCTACGTATGTTCCCCTACGACCTGAATATGCGATGCTGGAATTGCGGGATGGCTGTGGAACCACTATTTTGCTCTGCTTGGTATATCGTCCGCCCAAAATTGATTACCTTGTTGATTTTTTCTCCGAATTTGATGATATTTCCCATCATTACTCTGATATCATCATACTGGGCGATTTCAATGCTGATTTGTGTACTGACAACCGTGACTCGCTACTCATTAAACGCTTTGCCGCAGCACGTGACCTCCAGATAGTCCCGTCAAAACCCACACACCATACAACTAAATCTCACACCAGGCTCGATACTGTTATGATTGATGATATCGAAAAGGTTTCCGGGTTCGAGCAATCTGGTGCACCCTTTTTATCGGGACATGAACTTTTGTCATTTTACTATTCGAGTGATAATTTTTCCTGTGGAGCTGTGACTTTTAGTTATCGTGACTTTAAATCTTTCGACAGCAATTTGTTTTTGGACGACATGATTGCTCTGGACTGGAATGATTTTAACAACGCTTCCTCGTGTGATGATCTTCTGTTAATTTTTTATGCAAACCTTCATCTCATCGATATTCATGCGCCTATTAAATCGTATTCATTTAAACGTCCTCCTGCGCCTTGGATTACGCTTGAGATTAAATCTGAGATTAAACTGAGAAACAGATTGCGATCACGGTTGAGAAGGAACCGCAATCCTGTTAATCACCGTTTATTTGTATCTCAGAGAAAAAAAAGTTCAGAACCTCATTTGTGAAAGTCGTGAGAGGCACACACTTTTGAAATTATCCAACTGCTCGCAGTCCAATGAATTTTGGCGGGAATCCAAAAAACTCGGCCTGGTTCGCAGCTCGCGAAATTCCGTCCCTTTACCATTCACCGTTCACGAATTCAATAATTATTTTGCCACTATCACTTCTTCACAAACTCACCTGGCATCCACCATAGATCCATATTTACATAATACACTGGATCCCAATTTGAACCGCTTTTATTTTCAATACGTTACACTTGACGTGTTCCTAACTGCCTTTTACCGTTCAAAATCGAAATCCGTGGGGACGGACAATTTATCTTGGACCTTTTTGGAGAAGTCCTTCCCGGGTACCTTACCACTGATACTTGGTATTCTGAATCGGTCGCTCGCCCTCTGTGAGTTTCCGGATTCATGGAAGAAATCCATAATTGTTCCTATCCCGAAGAAGAGGCACCCCACTGAACTTGGTGATTTTCGACCCATTTCGATTTTATCGATTCTCTCCAAGGTTCTCGAGCGCATTGTCCACGTACAGCTCTCGTTTTTCCTCACGGAGAACAACCTACTGGATCCGTTGCAGTCCGGCTTTAGAAAGGGTTGTAACACTCAAACTTCTTTGATCAAATTGGTTGATGACATCAAGCTAGGCATGGATAAACACGAAATCACAATTTTGGTCTTATTTGATTTCAGTAAGGCATTTGATACAGTTGACCACCACCTACTTTTGACTAAACTTCACCAGCTGAATTTCTCGAACCCAGCCTTGGCTTGGTTTTACTCGTATCTTTATGCTCGCAAACAGGCGGTCCGTGATAATGCGGCAACCTCTCGGATTAGCAAACCATTTACTTTGGAGTGCCCCAGGGGTCTGTCCTTGGTCCGCTCCTTTTTTCGCTTTTTGTCAATGACCTTCCTCTTGCCTTGAGACATATGTCCCACCTACTTTACGCTGATGATCTACAAGCTTACCTACGGTGCTCACCTTATTCTATTCATGACTCCCTGCTGCAGGTTGAGGAAGATGTACTGTCGATTGGTCAGTGGGCGTCCTCAAACGGACTGAAGCTCAATATTTCCAAAACGAAACTGTTAGTTATTGGTACCTCTGGCTTCATTAATCGTATTAACTTCGAAACTCTACATGGGATCAATATTTATAATAGCTCTATTCCTTTTGTTAAATCTGCCAAGAACCACGGAGTTATTTTTAGTAGCACGCTGAGCTGGACTGAAAACGCCATCGGTGTTAGTCGCAATATCTACTCTTGTCTTCGAAGATTCGGTGCGTCCAGAGGTTACTTATCAACGGAGGTGAAAATACGTTTGGTCACAGCCTTGATATTGCCACACATTGACTATTGTTCCGCCGTATTTCTCGACAATACCGCTGAATGTGATCAGATCTTACAACGAGCACTAAATTCATGCATTAGATTTATCTTTAAGCTTCGGAAATGTGATCATGTTACACCATATTTTCAGAAACTGCAATGGCTGACTATAGTCAAGCGTCGATTTTATTTTCTCGGATGTCTACTCTACAAACTTCTGTCCACCGATATACCGTTTTACTTGCGTAACAAATTACGTCAGCATAATTCTGAACATAATTGATGTTACCGCGTGCTCGTCTAGAGAGCTTTCGAAAATCGTTTAATATCGCAGCTCCTTGATTTTGGAACTCTCTACCGAATAACGTTGTTATGTCTGGTAGCCTGAATATCTTCAGGCATCGACTTGACTATTCCTCCTTAACAGCGATATTATTATATAAATTTCAGCTTCAGTTTTCTACTACTATTCTACTATTTTACTACTACTGGCTATATTCTATCACTGCTTACATTCACATTTATACCTTTTTAATTTACTCTTCGCTCTTACGCGATTCTTTACACTGTATCTTGTTTTATTTGTATTTTTTTGTACTTCGTTCATTTTGTATGAACTGTTGTCCATTACGGGGTTTCTACCCAGGACTTTAATAAATGATAATGATGATGATGATGATGATGATGATAATATAATTAATTACAAAACGATCATATTCCGATCTAAATTTGATCATTACGTTATAATTGTAGATAGATTTGATGATATTCTGATCTGCACAATGTTCCTTCAAGAATGTCGATAGGGTGATATACCAGATAATCAACAGAAATCGAGAAATGATCAGATTTGAAATAAATTTATATTCAACATTGCACATGGAATTCAATTTGCATAGATAATTATTTGTTCATCGATACATCAATATTGATCATTACTGATCTATTACTTATACATATTTACTGATTTTTTAATTATTATTTGTACAAATAAAATTCTGCATGCAATTTTAAAGTTAAAATTCGTATCGAAGTTTATTATTTTCCGATGTATTCTAATTGTTTACTGACTAATGTCGACTGATTTCTCGTAGACATTAGTCAGTTATTCCATCTCATATGCATGGAGGATTTAATGATCACTGAACAATTAAAATACATCGGGAAATAATAAAATACAATACGTATTGTATTTTGAATATCAGATTCATATCAAATCTGATAATTTTTTATTCCTTTTGATCGTTCGGTGATCATCAAATGTTCAATTAACTTGTGATAAGGAACTACTTTACGTTGATCACTAATTGATCAGTAGTGATATAGTAATGAACAAAATTAAATCATCTAACCTATTAAAAATAAAGTACATGAGATCTTATATATGATCAATTGTACGATCTCATGTCTCGATTTGGCGCATAAGATTTTCTGTGAAATCTTATATAATATCTTAGATCAAACCTTACATTACCTTACTCCAAGTCAGATCTTACTTATGTACTTTATTTTCAATAGAGTACTGACATTTTGCAGGAAACATTGTGCAGTAGATCGGGATATAATTATGTCAATCCACAATGGTAATCAAATGATCACATTTAGATCATATTATGAGTATTTTGGATATCATTTTTGTGCTCAAATATAATTAGCTGGTAATTAATAACATTATGATCAATTTTTTATTAAAAAATAATCATACATTTTTTACCCGAACAGTAAATTTTCCATACGATTAGTGTATTTCAGTATGTATTTGTTTAAGTCAAATACTATGTTATATACAGCATTTTATAGTACATGTATGATAAAAATCACTTTCTAATAATACTAGTACTGCTAATAATACTAGAACTGCGTCGTTTCTACGTAAGTAGAAACGACGTAAAATTGACGCAATGCAACTTGCTCCATTTTTGTAAAACTTGATGAATCAGTTTTTCCTTTTGTGATTTTTCATCATTTGATGAAAAGTCTCAGAAAAATGATGAAAAGTCATAACAAAATTATTCATGAAAATAATAGAAAGTTGCAATGCGTAATTTTTATGTTCTACTGTCAATATAGATAAATAATCTTAAAAATTGAATATTTTTTGAACAGCAATTAATAATCACCGAACAATCCAAAGAAATCGAGAAATGATCAGATTTGATTTGAATCTGATCATTTGTAGTTCCGCGGATACTCTCTCAGTAATTTTTATTTTTAGATTAAAAATTTATCATAATGTAATAATTACAAAATTATCACAATACGATCTAAATTTGATCATTTGGTTATTATTTTAGATCGGCGTAATTATATTCTTATCTGCAAAATATTCCCTGAAAAATATCGGTTACGTGATCTATTTTTGATCAATATTATATCATTACTGAACAATTAGTTATCAACGTGGAGTAGTTCCTTATCATAAATGTATTGAACAATTGTCCGAATGTGAGGCGAGTGTTGATGATGTCTGCCTCTATCGCCGTTACTGCAAGTCGGGCTCGATGCGCATACGGAGCGGGTATCCACAAATTCAAGCGAGCGCACGACTCAGACTTTAATAACGATAGGAGGGGCGCGTCGCTCTACCGCGCGCACTACGGTGAACGAAGAGGAGAGTAGTCCGAGGACACGACATTCAATGTGCGAGGAGGGGGGAGTGCACACCTCTCACCTTAGCAAGAGATGTGCGAAGGTTTTGCGCGTTCGTCACTACCGGAACTCGTTCAGTTTGCAGCACGTGTCCTGGAAAATGCTTCCTCAGGTAGCGAGTGGGCTGGCGGGTTGAACTCCGGTTTCACAAGAGAATGGTCCGAACGGGCATAGGTCAGTCTCGATGGAGGCTGCACCACTTTCCTTCCTCTGTAGGCACAGGTCAATCTTCCGGGATGAACTAGCACAGGTCGAAGAACCTGGAGCACAGTATCCTGGCAGGATCGCCAAATGTTGACCTAAACTCGTGAGAGAGTTCCTTTCTTGGGTCGAATGAAGCCCAAGATACAAAAAATAATTGCTGGATCGCCACTGGAATTGTCCAGGCCGAAAGGTGTAACACGTGCACAGTAGCGAAAGGAAAATCCAAAGAGGCATGGACGAAATGAAGCCACTCACGAAGTCCTTTTCTTATTTAAAAAATTGATCACACAACTTTCACTAACTTTATTAAACAAAAAGGTAACACGCTTTGTTACATAGCAATTATGTGCGGGAAAGCAATGGCGGAAGGCCAAACGGTGCTGAACAAAGCAATGGACACGTGGTGTCGTAATATGAGCTTAATTACGTATTCGACCAAACTCAAAACTGAAACTAAACTTCTCGAAAGAATGCGCGTTCCTCCATTTAGAGATGTGTGTACGCAAAGCTACACATATACGCCCCACGCGAGAGCCTGCCGAACATACAAACCTCAAAACAAAAAAATGCGCTGGTCAAACGGCTCCCCAAAATACAAAACATACACACGATTTCATCCTTACTCAAACACACATATTATTAGTATCTGACCAATGCCGATCAATAATTGATCAATATATACATCGATTATGAAATATTTATATATATATATATAAGTAAATTGTATGGAGGGAATTTTCCCTCCATACAAATCAATTGAGGGAAAATTCTCTCTGCTATTTCTTCCTCTGGTAACACTGCTGAAAAGTAGATTTAAGATAAGTGTGGATATAAAACTTGTTTGAATAAAGCAAAAAGTTTAAGTATCAACAAACACTTTCTAGTCCAATTCTTTGTAATGCCAGTCCAAAAACGGTACAATTCATTATTGACTTATTATACTCTTTTACATTTATAACCATATCAAGATACATTACAAAATATAAAACTGCCTCTAAAAACATTTGTTTTTAATTTTTGGATTCTAGGAATTAATATATATAGAAACCCTCTACGACCTTGCTCTACACACCGACATGACCACCTCCGAGTCTCGATCACATCAAGCAGGCGGCGCTTCATCGCGATCAGTATTTTAACGATCTGACTGGCGCTTTTCGCAGCCTTGCGCACTTCCCCTGACTGTGGGACGACACCAAGATTTGAAATTCATCAGTCCAACCACTCTGGTTAATCTGATGGCGGGTCACTACCGTCATCAGGTGGACGAGTTCCATATTATTGATTGTAGATACCAGATAAAATTGGTTGATTTCAGATAAAAAGCTGAAATCAACCCTGAGTATAATAAGCGCAGGATCCTAATCTTCCATTGTGAGTTCTCGGAGGACCAAGGGCCAAACATGACTCGGTTCCTGCGGCACATTGATCGCGAAAAAAATAAGGACTGTTATCCGGCATGGCATTATCCTGAGGTGTATCTGTTGCACGGAGGATATGAGAGGCTTTATTATGAGTACCGAAATTTGTGCACATCTGAGGGTTACAGAACGATGCAGGACCCGAGACATGAGGAAGCCTTGAAGCAATTTCGCATCAAGAGAAACAGCAAGCAGGGCCAGAAGTTTTCGAAGTTTCCGGTTACTATGAATAAGAGTATTATTAAGAGATTAATCTTTTGAATCCGGGGAGATGAAATCTGTGGTGATGAGGAACCAGTTGAGTGCTTTTTAAAAAAATTAGCTTTTTTACCTTTCAAAAAAATGTATATAGAACAAATAGTTACATAATCATAAAAACTTAAAATTCAATACTTGAATAGATGTATAATATAACAATTTAAAGTTTAGTTTCAATATTTATACATTATTTTAATGTAATATATTTACACAGTTTTTAAATTACTAAATTATTTTTCAAGAATACACTTAACTGGATTTTCATGTGATGACAGATTGAATTACTTATTTATATTGTACACTGTAAAATTCCAGTACACGTACTGGAATTTTACAGTTATAATTTTCCAGTGCATTTACTGGAATTTTACAGTTTTAGTCTAACTTTACAGTACATTTACTGGAATTTTACAGTTTTACTCTAATTTTCCAGTGTATTTACTGGAATTTTACAGTACTTTTTTTACAGTGTATGGCCCCATTTCTCTAGAAAATGCAATATTACTATTATGGCTACGTTCGCGGTTTTAACAAATTGTGTAAATATAGTCATCTTCCATTGACTATAATCGAGTAATGATTTATTCGTGAAGGAAGAAGGATTCACCTTCGGTTAATTTATGTTATTTTTTTTGTCATATTTTAGATCTTTGTTTTGGCGATCGAGCGGCTCACTTATAGGAAATCTCAATGAAAACCAAATGCATTTCGGATCAATTTTCATTTTATTTTAGCAATAATTCATATAAAAAAAAGAACAATAAAAAAATAGTCATTTGTCATCACTAGCCATGATCCGGAACAACTATTAAATATGTAATAAAAAAGTGTTCGCAAGTCTCCCTTTGTAAATTTACCCCTAAAAACTACCCCTACAGAAAAAAGATGAATCTTTACCGAGAAGATTCAGGAATGTTATCTGTGACATTCAAGTGGTCAGCGTCTTCCTCCACCGGCTCTTCAGTTGTCTCTCTCGACGATTCCTCTTCTTCGTCGCCGTCCTCCTTCTCTTCTTCGCCGTCGTCCTCCGCTTCTTCGCCTTCGTCCTCCTCCTCTTCTTCGCCGTCGTTCTCCTCCTCTTCTTCGCCGTCGTTCTCCTCCTCCTCTTGTTGGATATTACGAAAGAGATGAGGCAGGAGTTGCGCATGATGCCAGTTTTTTACAGCATAATTTCTGGAAAAGAAAGAAAAAAAGAGAAAATTACAAAGATGATGACAGGGACAGCTGAATAATGAAATTGTGTTAAAAAGAGAATGTATATATTTACTGTGAATGCTCCATGCGATTTCGTATTAAATGGTAGCGATGAAATCGCGGATTCATTTGAAGCAGTACATCGCAGTTCTCCTGGAATGTGTGACACAATTCCTGGAACTGCTGGAGAACCTGTAATCGCGTTTTTGAAGTGTTGCTATTAAAATATGATGTCAAAAATTTTACAATTGTGGCACATATATGTACAAAACTTGCGAGCAAAAGACGGGACGGAGTTGAAAAACGTGGACAATTCTCTCTTGTTGCATGGCTGGAAGGGCATACTGGAACTGTAAGCTGAAAACATGAAAAAAGAATATACAAATTGAACAGATAAAATGAAAGTGGATAAAAATGAGTTGCAATATATAAAGAATTTGTACCACAAATTGCGCTCCATGTTTAAGTAGTTGTACCATAAACGGCATGTTTCGTCATACACAGAATCTATCCAGATCATGACAAAGTCTGGCAAAGTGTGATTCTGGCTGAAATGATTCATCACAGCACGAATCATCCACTCCTTCGTTATAATTGGACTATCATCCTTCGAAGGATGATAATCAGTAATGCTTTTAAATAATGTTGCATATTGCTGCCATAGTCCAATAAACAACGGCTGAGCAGAACCAAAGAAGGCATCATGCATGCTGTCAAGATTTAATGCAACTTTTAGCGTCTTGCTGCTGCTGTTGGTGCAGTCGTTAGTTCTGGTCTTTAGATGTTGCAAGATTTGTATTCGTGCACGATGAAACTGTTCATATTTTTCAGGACAATCAGATTCAAAATTGAGCCAGGTTTCCATCCTAGGAATTTTAAACACTGGAGTCTATAAATTGGGAAAAAAGAAAGAAAGATGGATTTAAAAAAAGGAATAAAGTGAAAGACGTGTACTGAAAGAAACGTTAATAAAGATAAAATACTTGAAGGACATGTTGAGTCTCAACAGTGGATGGCAATTGGCATTGCTCATAATCGACTTGGTGAAGATTGACATCAGAATGTGATGACGACGCATGCGCACAAGTGTCACCCAAGGTGGTGGCACACGGCCTCTTTGCCACGGGAGTAGATGTGGCAAACGGTAACCGCTTGTTGGTCTTTTTGCGGGCCATCCGCTGAAGAACAATAGTGTCCTCCTCATCATCAGTATTCGCGTCGTCAACATCATCCTTGACCTCGTGTTTGGAATCGCCTGGAGCCGATCAACGTCGAGCCGCCCCGACGTTCCCCGAAGTAGAAGACTACCGCGCATGCCCGAGTTACTCCCCACCGCCTTCGCCAAGGGAGTCTGAGTCCGGCGGCGAGCGAGTCAGTTCTCCTTCCGACGCTCAGCTAGCGGGTAACTCGCGCTGGATTCCCTGCCAAGAGGTAACCTCTTGGTACAATCCGGTTGAGCCACGTGCTTCATATCGACCGCGATTTGTATTATTTTTTACTTACCTTTATATTACTTAAAATTATTGTTTGTTTCTTTTTTTTTAATAAATTAATGTTTAATCGCTTACTTCGCTCGTTTAATTGAACCGGCGCGCCATCCATGAGGAGCACATCCGTGTGCTCCGACAAGTGTCTTATTCCTTTTCAGATACCTAGCACTCTGCATTAGCTGCGAACCACTCTGCTGGACTCAACCACGTCGCCTTTCAGGTGAGAGGTCCCTCGAACGTCACTTCTTCAACGCAACGCCACTTCTTAGTGGACTCGTCTGCAACTCAACTGTTCGACCTGTCAACTTCACTTCGGAGCAGCTGTTCTTGAGCTACTACAACGGAGAATCAACGGGGATTGAACTTCCATCGACCTTAATCTTCGCTGTTTACAGATAACTTATTTATTTTTATTTTTTTATTCATTATTTTGGTACATTTACTTTGCACCGCGTCGGGTATTTTTCCTTTCATGCTGTCAGATTAACGGCTAACGTTAAATTCAAAGTAATCTCTTCGCTTCCTAGTTCTCTCTCGATCCACGACTTCGGGTAACCCGCAGTCTGTGTGATTGGGAGTCGCGCTGTCCGCTGTCGGGTAGTTCGGCGGCTGCTGGCGCTCATCGGTATTTCGCTAACTCGCTTGAGGAAGATAGCCTCAACTTTAGGTCTCGGTTCGCTGGTTTCGCTCTCGATCGGTACATTTGACTGGGGAATTCTTTTTGGCACATCGCGAACACCTAGTCCAGGTGGTTAGACCACTTTTGGGGGTTAATTAATTTTTTGATACCGGCAATTCTAACAGAAGGCTATGTTTTAAATGTTTTAATATTTACTGATCGATGTAACCATACTTTGTGTAGCTTAGCTTATAATAGTCATATCACAGATATTAAATTTAGTCGATAATATAATTAAGGTATTTTTCCAAAAAAGTATTTTTGTTAGAATTATAGTTTTTTTTATTTTTGAACTTGATTCTGCTCGGAGAAATACATTATATATAGATAATTTTCTATAATAAATAAATGTTTTTATTTTATGTAGACTACATGAATATATTCATGTTCGAATTAAGTACATCAATACGTGTGGCATTATTTTGGTGTTGGCAGAAATTCCTTTGGCTTTCTCTTTTTTTATTTCCACCCATTTCCCCGTTTCTAGCCTTATAATCGACGAATAATGGTTTAATCTGCGATAATGAAATCAGTCGGTATACTCTTTAAAATAATACACTCATTGCATCCGTCCTTGGAAAATAATTCGCATATAATAAACTTCCCTAAAATAAAATATAAATTTTGAATAAATATTGTGATTATACAATCACATAAAGCTTGGAATTAAGGCGTACCTTCGATTAATAATTCAGTGTGCTCATATCCATAGCAATCTTTTTTTCTACAGTCACGTCCGTCTCTCAGATTTAATGGAATCATATCATTCATTATGGTATCTGAAAAGCCATCTTGATGAAGTTCAGATATTTCGATACACACTTTTAGACATGGCTGGGATTTGTGTAGACATCCAAAATCACAAGTTGTTGTAGCAGTAATGTGAGGTAATCCTGACATCA